>JAXDDW010000146.1:810000-1054022 GCA_034670385.1 Hoplostethus mediterraneus
TCATACTGTATGTTCATGTGTCTGTGGGGGAGGCTTAACCAAAGATAACAACATTTGACAGGTGTCGGCAGCTCCCTACCCCTTATCTGCAGCAGTAGACACTGTAACCAAATTAGTTTTAAAGTAATCGCCACCCCCCCCCCCCCCCTACCCCAACCCCGACTCCCTCGCCTTCGCTTCTCTGGGAGATAGTCTCAGTAGTAGCTTCCTGTCTTTCAGGCATCGGCTTGCCTTTTCATTAGCAATACTTTTCGCCTCATGACACTGCGGAGAGGGATTTGCTAGACATACATAGGCTGCCACTGAAGTACATGCTGAAACTGTACAGGGAAAACCTGAGCTGGTAATGGGGAAAATAGAAGGTATATACTTTAAACACCAGCTCAATACTGTGGCATGTTTATAAAAGCCCTCATTTCAGTGAGATGATGACGAGGATGAGAGACATGTCATGTCATGACATTTGCACGTCATTTTCACGTATGGTGGGCAGTCTGTGCTGCGCTGATACACTGAATTACTGTGTATATTGAATTGACATTTAATATTCAGCCAGTCTTTAATAAAGATGAACGAAAAAAGCAGTATCACAATAGAAGCTACATGTAATGATTGAGAAAATTCAACTTAATTTCTTAGTTGTAATTGTCCAGGAGAGAAGAAGTAATTTAACCTTTCTTTAACTTGTGCAGGTGAATGAAGATGTCATTTCTATATACTCTAGACAGGAACATAATGGTGAAAGGTCTCTCTCTGTAGTTTCAACCTAAACACGCACCATATTACAGCAGGAACAATCTCCTAGAATCACGGAGACATGTAAAAGCATTTCCACATCAGCATCATGCCTATGAAGCCAAACCTAATCACACTGACTACAGTTCAAACTCCCGGAAAATGCTGCGGTTTGCTTTTTGCGTGGAAGTTTGCAAGAAGTCATCGGCATTAACGCATCAACTTTGGTCTTGTGTAGACTTTGTGGCAAATGAACACATGCACATGTGGTTTTGCAGCTGCCCGAGAGGACTGGGCGACATTGATGCCAGAGGCCTTGTAGCGGAGGAGCAATTGAGTGCTTGGAATTAGTGAACATATGTGTGAGTGCAGCTCAAGTGGCAACTTCTTGTGGGGAAGTAACCCTGAGGAGGAGGGAGCCGTAGCGACCATCTGTTCTCCTTCCAGCTATGAGCAAACGCCGCACATATCAATGGAAACATCCGTAAACTTTGCAACAGCAATGGGTGCGCAAACACTTGAGTGAACATACCATAATAAGTGGCCCCAATTCACCCAAACATATTATTTCCCTGGTCTAGAAGGTTTTCATCATAATTCAATTCACTGGTGCTTTCTTAGCTTAAGAGTGATAAGCATGAATCTTATGTTTGTTTGTTTTTTAACTGTATATGAACAGTAGAAAGGCAAATGGATTGTGGGGGTTTTGGGGGTTGGCAAATATAGTTAGAACTACTATTTGTTTGTGTGGTTTTGAAAATGTAACAACACTGGTTTGCACAGAGATTGAGTCTTGAAAGCTGAGATATTTCAATTCTAAATTTCAAAGCAGCTATCAACTCACTGTTTCGCCTTTCAAGTGTTTTGATTGTGAGCTACAGAGTTGAATTGTGAATTAAAGTGGTTTCAATAAG
Source organism: Hoplostethus mediterraneus (assembly GCA_034670385.1). Classification (NCBI taxonomy): domain Eukaryota; kingdom Metazoa; phylum Chordata; class Actinopteri; order Trachichthyiformes; family Trachichthyidae; genus Hoplostethus; species Hoplostethus mediterraneus. Next base: position 811,650 of record JAXDDW010000146.1, read on the forward strand.
AGATAGGTTTGTTGTTTTTTTTTGTTGCTGTTTTTGGCTTTGACAGTAGAGACAGAGAGAGGAGGATGACATGTAACAAGGGTCCCGGCTGGAGCTGAACCCAGGAGCCTCACAGTTTTTGTGAATGAAGTCCAATTAGCTTCCCAATTAGAAACAACAACTGATCAGATACTGGCAGATAGGGAATCACAACCAGCTGAGATAAACTCCCTGTGCCATCTGCCTACCAACATGAATTCACAGCAATGAAAACCAGGATTTCATGATTCATTCATGCGCGCACAGAACAGCAAAGCACACTATAGTTATATGTAACCAGCTAAATACAATTAAAGTGCACGGATGAACTGTGATCCTTGCGAAGCCTCTCTGACTCTGGCGGCCCAATCACAACCCCTAAACACAGGTTCTCGAGGTTTTGGAGAAGGGCCTCTCATCTCCATAGAAGCAGAAGAAAGACCGCTCTATGGCAGCCCTCTAGGGTCCCCGAATAACCCAGGCGGCATTCCACCAGATGGTAATGTTGACTGGAGGACGACCTGAGTGGGGATAATTACACATCTGGAATGTGCCACCGAATGTGGGGATGAGATTCCCTCTGGACGGGCAAGAAAAGACAAGAAAAAAAAACTGGACAATCGAAACACCCTTAGGCATCCTCTCCCCTTTCTCCTTACCTGCAATGGCCTACGCCTATTTGATAGGTAAAAGTCCCTTCAGAGTGCAAGTCCCCTTCTTGACTCACTCCCTCACTGCAATTTCAGGCTAAAGGTGGCTTACTGGTGCATAGGCTGTTGCACAAGACATCTGTTCTCTGGCTGTCAGCCAAGGCGAGTGTGTCTTGCAGTTTGGTGCGCGCATGAATGAATAATAAAATGCTGGTTTCTCCTGTTGTTCATTCATGTTGGTAAGCAGATGGCACATGGAGGTTTATCTCAGCTGGTTGTGATTCTTTTGTAACACACACACAAAAAAAAAAAAAAATCAGCTATCTGCCAGTATTTCATCAGTTGTCATGGCATCTACTGGGAAAGAGACGGAGGCAGAATCGAGAGAGAGAGATGTGAGCACAGTGGAAGCTGGGATCTATGTGCAACAGACAAACTGCACTGTGGCGCATCCTGCTGACTCAATGGTTCAAACTAAGGCACATACCGTGTACCTCCATTGTCATGGGCTTGAATTGTGCTCGTAATCTTTGTTGTATGCCATGCTCTCCCTCACCTTCATGTTTCCTATAACTCTCTACTATTGTATGATGTTCAATAAGGGGCTTTCAGGTGACGTAACATACTCTGTGTACAGCCACAGTGGAGGTCCTCAGCTCCTGGGCAACAGTGGCTGTGAACTCGTGTGACTTGGCCATCTCAACAGAACTCAATGGGCATGGTTCATGTTTGCGCTGTTTTTGACTGGGAACTAATCATATGTTTGGATAATGTTAGCTTGTTGGCTAGCTGGTCAGTTAACCATCACAGTCTATAACATAATATCTAGTAGAAGGTCGTCTTAGCAGTGGCCAGTAGCTGCATGTTAACATTGCTTTGCTAAATTTGCTCCCTGGCTAATTAGCTCACTAACAGAAATCCATAAGTCAGCTGTTCAGGTTAACTGGTCTGACTGAGCTACGGTGCATAGAACTAGGACCAAAGGGGACAAAGGTGAAGACAAGACAGTTTCTTGAAATTTGTTATCTCAATTTGGAAACTTCTATCTTTCAAACCTTTACTTCTAATGTTACTGAATGGACCCACACCACAACATTCCTTTCAGATAGCTCTCTTTTTCTTGCCCAGTTGTTTGTATTAACCTTTTTTAAATGTATTAAACATTTTTTTAACTGATCATCATCATTCATCATTCATAAGAATACCAGCAAAGTCGAAGCTTTCATGAGTTGGTACTCCAATATGAGTGATGCTGGATATTTAATTAATCTCTTATTACGTGACTTGGTATCAGATAATGAACCAAAACCAAGAGAGCTCTTTAGACATATAAACTATAATATTAATGCATTAAAACAAATCCATTTTGGGGAAAAAATACCTTACACTCATTGGTTTAAACTACTCAGGTTTAAACTCTACACACCTATGTGTAGCATTATCATATATAGCAATATCATGTATCTTATACCATATACATTATCAATATAGCTGTCAAATTAATAGTAATACCTTGCTATAAATACCCTCAACAAATGCGACCATAGTTGAGGAATTGGTAGTTCCGTTTGGGCTGGAAGAACAGCGCCCTCTTCCTGTTTGTGCCCAATCTTGATTACAATAATTATAGTAACGTCTCAATATTAATCTGGTAATGATGTATTGATATTATTAGGGTACATGTAGCACCTTTACCAAGGTTTTACTTCAAAACCTGGAATGATTTTCCAGAGCAGGTAAAGGTAATACTTTAAAGTATGCATTTTGGAATGAAACTCTATTTTTCTCAGTGGAAATGGGTGAGGTAACACTGGACTTGTCCACCACCTCATCCAACTGAGAAATGCTCATAAGCAGCAGGGGAGAATAGAGAAAATAGGCAGAAAATGAAGCCGTCTCTATCTCAGCATTTGCTTTGATACAAAGTGCATATCCCAACAAAAGGCCTGTGGGATTTTTTTTTTAATGCCTGGTTTTGAAATTTCTCAGTGCTTTTGCCATAGGTGAAAATTGAAATTCAAACTTGTCATAATAACTAGGCCACTGTTGCTTTTTACAAATGTCACCTTCCTCTATTCTTGTTACAGACTTCCGCAGTCAGGGATGTACAATATAACTGGGAAAATGGGATTAGAGACTCTTGGATGAGACAGGAAAAGGAAGGCCTGTGAACACAGGGAGGGGTGGGAATAAAAACGATAGTACCTGATGTAGTAACGTGTCTGTGGAGAAGAAAAGAAGAGCGAGAGAACATGAGAGGACTGCTGAGCATGCCGCTCCAGATTGACAAGGTATCTCTCATCTTTCAGAAATGCATATAAGAGGTTCCAGTTGCATTTCTGAGATCTGTTTTGCTTTTTCATGATCCACATGCATGGTGATGAGACCATGATAGTATTGAGATAGAGACAAATAAGAAGTGATGTTAAGCAATGTACAAGAGAAGAGAAGAGACTTCTTAAGGGCTTTGTAGATTTTGTCTCGTCATTAATGTCTACAACACATACACACTGTTTTACTGACTTTCACGTGGCAAACCCATTTTTAGCATTTGGCATTCTTATTGTTGGCTCCCTCCTAAATGTTTAAAACCAGCTGGCGCAGTTTTGGGGTGAAGGTACACCTGTGAAGACCGCGTCTAAAGTGCAAGTCAATCACAAAGTGCTATTTTCGGGAACACAGACCTGCCCAACATCCCACAAGCCGGTTTTGCGCAGGTTAGGCTACATTTAAACACTGGACATTGGCTCCTTCACCCATGGACTAACTGAGTATGTACATTACGCATAGGAAACACGGTGACATGGTGGCAATATATCAATATCAATAGAAGACGGGGAGAAGAAACACTTCTGTATGATACTAGTAAGCCAGCCTGACATAAATGGTTTCTTCTTTGCTGGGTTACAGCCTATAGGAGACATGGAGTATGTGGCTGATTGATGTGAAGGTCAAAGAGCAGCTCTCCTCTCACAAACTCTCCCCGTCCAGGTCAGTGACCTGACATCTAACTAAATGACATGCAACCCTGCTCTCCTTAAACACACCAAGCCCTGCTGTATCACCTGATTTATAAATAAATAAATATATAAAAAACATAATATAAAATAAAATAAAAAAACCGCATTGAGTCTTGGGATATGACCCTTGATCGACAGGGGTCACTCACCCACGCTAATAACATAATCTTGACTTGACTCCCCCTGACAGTAATTAGAAATGAAAAGGTCAAAGCCATCAGGTGCTCATTTTAGGAAAGAAAAGAGAAGAAGAGGAGAAGCGTGATAAAGGTGTTATGTCATCATGAACATTTATGTAGTAGCAGCTAGCGCTATTGCATCAAGATAGATTGCTACACTGATTGGGTTACTACTAGCTAGTTCAGGTCCTTGATGACTGCATCAAGGAAGACTCTGAGGGTCAGTTGTGATGTTAGTATTCAAAAAGTTTCTTTTATTTATTTGTTTATTTTATTTCTTGGATTTTTCAAATTTGAGTGCAATATGTTTTATTTTTCTTGTGTTTCAGTCAGTGCTGTCATATCCTTTATTAGAGAAGGTTCAGCTTCAGATTCATTCACTTCATAGAGCCTGATGTCTTTAGTCTACACTCCTGCAGGGTATGTGTTGATTTGATGTGTCACACCCGATTGCACTCCTCAATCCATCCTCAACAACCTGTGAATAACCCAGGTTATTTGGACTACTCCGAACAGTGTCCTCTATGTTCCACAAATTAAAATCATATGGGGCAGAATGTAAGAGGCCTGACACCTGTGGACGCCAGAGGTGACCTCTTGATTTCTTTCCCTCCCCACTCAAATGACACTAAACCGAATTCAACATCAACTAATGTGCAGAAAACAGCAGTTAAGAAAGGAAGAGCTTGCTTCTGATCTGTGCATGGATGTATTTGTCTATGAAAGTGATACTGCTGCCACCTTTCTTTGCAAAGTACCATAAAAGGCAGCGGGAGTAGCTGTGTGGCAGCGGTGGCTGATGCTATAGGGAGTCTCATTTACATTTGAAACAGCACAACAGCGATGGAGGCTATTGGGGAGCCAGAGAGAGAGCGAGAGAGAGCGAGAGCGAGAGAGAGAGAGAGAGAGAGAGAGAGAGAGAGAGAGAGAGAGAGCGAGAGAGAGAGAGAGAGACTGGCAAGGAATAAAAATGCTTCCCCTTAGATTTCCTCTTAGCCACTGTGCCTGACTGAATAATCACCCACAATGCACAACTCACCCTTTCTTCTTTGTTTTGGCAGGAGTGATAAGTCTTTATTTTCTCTTCTTTCCTCTGTTATTTATCACATTTGAGATCAATAAATACTCTATCATCAGTACAATCTGCAAAGTGTGCGCTTGAATTAGTTACAAAGAAAAATACCCCACAATATAAACTACGCTATTAAACTCATTTTAAACGTCATGCAGTTTAAGATGCACCACGAGTGATTGGTTGCTGTAGGTGTATGTATGTATCTTACTAGTTAACATAGCCAAGAGGGTTGTTGAAACAAAACAAGACTGCACAAGGGACTCAATTTTATATAACACGCTAATAACTCAACCATCAGCCGCAGTGGTTGGAATAAAAACCTGCATACTCTTGAGTCACAATGGAAAATGGCTGCTAACAAATTCATATCACACAAGATATCTCCTTGCCTCTCCTTGAGATGATAATGTACAGTAAAAAAAACAAAAAAAACACACACACAAAATTATATTTCAGAGCAGGCCTCCTCTCTTCTTCCAAATGATCTAGCCTCGCTACTGGCAGCGCTCCCAGGTCCAGAGCTATGAGGTTCCCATCAGCCGTGGCACTCGAGCGGCCGCGGTCCGAGAGCCCGGAGGTCAGCTCTGGCAAGCAGTAAATGGGGGGGAGCTGAGGAGCCGTGAATGCCCGCCAGGGATGAATGCACCACTTTGCCAGTGAGAGAGCCTCGAGGGGACCCCATCTTTCCCACTCTTGTTTAGCTTCATGCATGGACGGAACCAAAAAAATGGCTGGAAGGGACTCGCTGTAAGGTGAATGTATCATCATTTTCTCTGCCACTATTTCATAGAGATGTGGTAAAGAAAAATACAAAAATAAAGATTACACTAGTTTTCACAAATTAAGGGTCACTGGCGAGCTACAGTGAGTTAACAATGCGGATGATATCAAATTATTTCATTAAGTGTTTTTATGTAACACTTACAAAATAAAGGTCATGCATTCATAACATTATTCCAAAAGGCCATTTATCTAACAAACTCAATATGAAAGGCAACTCCATTGAAAAATGTGATATGTGCCTTGAAGACTCTGCCCCCACTGACATCACCAGACATGATCTGAACCTACTGCATATTAGTGCTTCATAACATTGTGGCTATTTTGAATTTCATGAATGAAATCGGAGAGAAATTCTATCGCGAAAAGACAGACATAAGTATGATTTGAAGGCAGGGCATTTTTAATAGAGCGCCGGTCCCACAATGGATGAAATGCTCCTGATTTGCAGACATGGGGGAAAAAAAGAGTCCAATAAAACTCCCTGTATGTTCTATTGGACGTGTTCCACGAACTAGAAAACAGGAAATGGTTTGGAGATGTGAATGGTGAGAGTAGAAAGCATCTGTCCTCGTTGGGGACCGGCTTGATGCACAACAAGTTAGTGCTTGGTTCATATTGATTTTTTCTTCTTCTCATTTATTAAAGCAGAGTAATAATTGGCCATTATTCAACTCACAAAGTGCATATCCTGCAAATACAACCAAGGCTTTCTCATCTGACGTCAGTGCTTTGGCTGCTGCTTACTACATTTAGGGATTGTAAATTGAATAATTACGGTAATGGCAGGAGTAATCCTTTTTACTTACAGGGATTACAAGTGTTTCACTTTCAAAGCGTAGCACTGCTTTTGTTTCCGACCGACAGTCTGTGACGTTTGTGACAACTTTGTGGCCGCGATGGTCGCGATTGTCCGTGTGCTTCTATATTGTGACTGATTGTGTCTCGGGTTGAGCTTGAGTTTGGTGCACAGACTGAATGGATTTCATACTGCATACTGTTGAAGCCCAGTATCTCTCACACACACACACACACACACACGCACACACACACACACACACACACACACACAAAGAGTGAGTCATACAACCCTCCCTCTTTCACCCTTTTCCTCTCTTTCACCCTCTGCCACTCTTTCGGTGCGGGCTGAGACTTTTAGCATCCTGACATTCACAGCGTGAGCTGGCAGTCTTTGAAGAGTAGCCCACTGAGTCTGGACGTCCTCTCTGGATGCCAAGGTGATGGATACACGCTAAAATATGCTTCTTTCAGCCAGTTAAACATGATGAAATCTGAGGCAGTGGTTCGAGAGAAAGGGTTATGAAAAGGCTAACCCTCGAATTCAACTGAATGTGTGGCGCCGCGTTGCCGTTAGCGCGTTGTCGATGTGTCATTCTAGCAGCTCCACGGAGCGCTATTATTTTGAAAGAGGAGCTTCTGGACCAGATTCATTGATATACAGAGAAATATGCAGCGACAACCTACAGCCAGACACATCTGCTTTTTAAGTATCTTTGTCTGCTGCTGTATAGGTTTGTGTTAACTGAACATTATGTCCTATGCGGACTTCCATTCATTTTAGGATTTCTTTTTACATCAATGAATACAACCAATATCACCTTTATTTCTCATTACTTCAATGCATTATATGAGGATGAACACATCATCATAATCAATTGAACCTTGTGGATTTGTGAGCTTCCGTTGAACGTGACGCAACATGAATGTAAGGCAGGCAGTGGGCAGCTTTCATTGACTTCATTTCCCCCATGGCTGTAGCGGTGCTTGGGGGTAACGCTGTAGTTTAATCTGAGTCAGAGTTAATCTGACATTTCTCTATTGAGATTTTGGTTCCTTGCTCAAAGTAAATGAAAGTACAAACTGTATTGCCTAACCCAGATTGGTCTGATTATTCCACCTGTCTGCTGTCAGGAATGATCTACGGGTAGAAGTAACGACTAACTAACACAACACTCTGTGGGAGGCTTCCGAAGGGGTCGTTGCATTATTCTTACTCCTGCGGGAAATACACTTGTCACATGGGATCTCGTTGTTTCATGTGGGTATCTCTGTTGTCTCTGTGAGTCATTTCAAAATAAAGCTTAAATAAAAGTTACGTTGAAAGTCAAAAAAACCCCACACACTCACAAGTTCACAGAAATGACAAGCAAATACGCACACACACGTAGGAACGTATTCATGAAGGCACGCAGGAAGACACCCCCCCCCCCCCCCCCACACACACACACACACAGCTGACTTTCATGGGCTTGCCAATGTTTTTTTGCAGCAGTCAAACACGTGGCCTGTTTTGAATTAACCCAAATATGTTTTAATCAAATCAAAAGTAAAGCAGAGCTTGTTAAATGTTTACAGTGTTTACAAGGTTATGTGTTACCCCCTCACCTAACCCTGCGCTAAATGCCCCGGCTACTGCATGAGGCAAACATGTCAAAACACAGCATTGAAATACAAACAAAGGCAAGGGCACAGGTTGCCAATTAGTAAGCTGACAGACTATTCTAGTGTCCAGGGGTGGCCTCTTCTTGCTTTTGTTTTCTCCCTCGTTTTATGATACTCTCCCCTTGGAGTAGAAATGAGGGGGGGGGGGCAGAGAGAGGTTGTGTGGGCGGATGGCTGCCTCTGACTCCAAATGAGAGCACGCAAACGGCAAAGTCTAATCCGTCACACATGTAACGAGCGCGTCCCTACGGTGCGCTCCCCTACCGAGCCACGCCGGCACGAACGCACGCGCACCTGCACGTGCACACACTCCCACACACGCTGACGAAGAGAGAGAGAGAGAGAGAGAGAGAGAGAGAGAGCAAGAGAGAGAGACAGATCTATAAAGCGTGACATTCGTATGATTCCAATGCCCCTAAGAGATTACGCACGCAAACGGCTTGAAACGTCCCAACACTGCGCGTGTTGGGACTTGCTCCTTGTGTCCCGACCTCCCACGCACAATAAAACCAACCCAAGCAGCCGCGGTACAGCCGCGCTAATAAGGGTGCAGGTATATCCACGCTTGACCGCGTGAATGAAATAGTGAATATATATTGGCCTTTCTCACCCCCCTGCAGCGTGAGATGCGCAGCTCTCAGTAGAGCCTCCAAAGCAAACCCAGGAAGAGAAGTACACAGGCCTCGTGTTAATTAAGGATTAGGCACTCGGGGAAGGTTATGTGCCTGCATTTACATGCTGATTGGGGAGCAGCTGCTGCAAAAATGACCTGTGTTTTGAACACCCTTCCAACCCACCCCTCCCTCACACAAATCTCCATACAACAAAAGGCATTCTGCCAAACCTTTTCTATCTTTTCGTCCAGTAGAGCACTTTTCTAGGAGTTTTCCTTCCATCAGAGCCGATTGAGACTTGACCTCAAAGATTCATGATGAGGCCCCTCGATTGGCCCCGCCATCCTACCGTGGTGTCAAAAGATACTGTAAACAAGCTCGGTAGTGTTCAGCGTGCTGGTGGTTTTGAGTGTTGACATATATATATATGCTTCACAAACGCCTGCAGATTTATTCACTTGAATTATTGTGCTGTGAGTGCTTCCATGTTTGAGGGTTAGCTTGTAACTGGGCTCAAGTCCAACATGTTTCTGTGCGCGTACGTGGACATGCGTGCAAGTGGTACGATACGGTTGTAGAATATGGTGAGGGTACATAGGAAACAACCAAGATGTGTGTACTGCACAGCGTTGGATGTGTAAGATGCAATCCGCACACAATACTGTCAGTTTCAAAGTCAAACCAGGTTTAGGATCATCAACTGAATTGTCAATTTGTTCCAATTCATTTCCAGTTTATTTCAGTAAATTGGAATTTCAATGTATAATTCTCTCAGGATGAATTTTAGTAGTTTTTACTCGTCTTGATTGTCCGAAGCGTTCATATTCTCAGGACTGAAGTCGAAATGACTCAAATTTCATTTCAAAATAAAGTTCAAGTGAAATCCCAGTTTTAATGCCTATCAGTTCAATAGTAACCCCAGTAGTAGACAGGCTCCGGGACATGCGTGTGAGACAAATGCTTACCCTGTGATACGCGGCAGGGTGTCGGTGGAGAGGAGGGCGAGCGACGGTTTGTCTCTCTCTATCAGCCATATGGTGTATCGCCCGCTCTGCTTGGGGTGGAGGAACACGGCCATGTCCAGGCCACAGGGGCCCTGGCCCCCCCACAGCCAGGGACTCAGCACCCAGGGGCCCCCGTAAGCTGAACTGTTCACCCAGAGGAACTGACCTGAGAGAGAGAGGGAGAGAGGGAGAGAAAAACAAAATATGTGTAAAAAAAGAGAGAGAGATATATAACTTGTTAGAAGCAGCTGACTTCGATAGTCACACAAATTTAAATGTCATGACATTGAACGACAAAAAGATGAATGGCGTGCTGATATGTACAAAAGCCAAATGCGTGATGGGCTGTGATTTCAAATGGTTTTCATCGAATGACTGCGAGTAGCACTTGATGAAATTGTATGAAAAAAAAAAAAGTGCTTTGAATGAGAGCAGTCAATGACAGCTCTAGCAAAAAAAAATAAAAAAACACAAAAGGGAAAAGAAGAAAAAGAACAGTGGGTGAAAAATCAAAGCACCAATTTTTTAGCTTTGATATGAAATCCCATTTCACTTTCTGAGTTCATTCAAGCAGGAAGTTCATCAGAAGCTGATATGTGTGTGCGTGAGTGTGAGTGTGAGTGTGAGTGTGTGTGTGTGTGTGGTAGCAAACTACAAAGAGTCTCAACTTGAAAGGAGGAAAATCCATTTTTAATGCGCTCAGTTAAGAAAAGTAGTGTTGATGAGGGGGGGCGGCAAAAAAATGCAAATCAAAAAAATATTGTATTTATTCAAAAAAATAAATGCTTTTCAACAGTCTCGGGGAAAAATCCGAAGACGACTCGACCCGACATTTTACTTTGTCTGCCACTGAAGTGAGCGCAAGGTGTGCTTGCTGCTGCGGGTTTCACACATCTAATAAAGCTGTCATGAACATATAACTCTAACTCTTTTATTACATAGGGTTTGCTGTATTCATTTCTGTTTGTTTCCATTTCCAGACTGCACTCTTGCCTCCGGATAATGGGTAATACCGGCTTCCCAGGGATCAGATTGCATCAAAGTATACTTCTCTAACTGGGAGCACGCGTGTCTCCTTGTGTATGTCACCCTTGGACTCAAACAGCCCTTTGCCATTAGATGTGTACACATGTGGTATTCTGGTACTGAATCAGACAGGAGGACGGGAACAGCGCCGTAAAAACTCCTGATGTTTGGCCTGGTGGGATTACCATTGACTGACAGTCATCTCTGAAGTGTATAAGGTGCAACGCTGAGTAACATGGATCGGTGACTGACACGGCGCTCTGGAACTGGCTTGGGCATGTGTCAGCATTTTAACCTGTAGCAGCCTTCTGTACAGCAGTCAAATCGCATGTATTAAAAGGAAAACCTCACATCCATGGATCCATTTTGTTGTTCGGTGGTGTATTTTTGCAGGAGAAACTGGCCAAACCAGATATTTTACAGCGCAGTTTAATAGCAAAACAACTTCTCAGCTATCTAAAATAGTTTGTAAAGGTCCAATTTTGGTGTCAGTCCCTCAGAATCAACAAGAAAGCGCTTCTTTCTAGACTCACCGTTTTGCAAATTTTTACATTCAACAATCACACGGAGAGAAATCCATCACAGAAGTGGAAGAGACACCAATTTCTAACCCAGCAGTAGCCTCAACAAATTATAATGCATTGCAGGGGTGCGCCTCTCCGTTTTTCTCGACACTCGCTCTCTTGCTCTTACCATCGATATTACTATTGCCATCGCTCTCTCCACCTACACAAACAAGCTGGATGCAACAAGTTCAGGCACGTTCTCTGGGGGTTGTCAAAAGGCGTTTCGAGAAATGCAGGAAATCACTAATTGAAGTAGGTTGGGGGAAGGTGGGTACACCAATGTTTCATCACAACATAACTGCTGGAATACATTGAATATTATAGATTAATGAACACTAAGAGTATCCGAGTCCTTTAACATTTACTTTTACCAGCGTGTGGAGAAACCAGATGAACGTCTTTGAGCGACGTTCAGGACTAACACATTTGGATAGCAAGAGAGGAAAGATGCAAACCATGTGGCATTCAATATGAAATAAAAACCAACAGAGGAACACCATTATAGCCATAGGCAGAACAAGCACAAGTCATTAGTCTATGTCTGTACTCACACCTTTTTCAATCAAGGTTACTCAGTCCTTTTATCCTTTCCTGAGGTGTCCCTGATCCCCTGAGGGCATTGAAAACCTGGTGAATTTGGAGGCCTTGGAAATCGAAGTGCTCCAGTTAAGCCTCATTTGCTCTCCCTTCCCTATTTGCATGCTCCATGCACAGAGGCTCCAGACAATTTGGCAAGAACGGTAGGAGTGCCTCCAAAAAGTTTGCAGACGATGTCGACTGCACACACTTTTTACACAGCCAACAGCGATTTTTATACAAAGCCGCTTTCAGACTAAGCCTAGAGGGACTCGGGGCCCAAAGAGAGAAAACGATCAGCTCTGTTTTCCTGTCCAAGTGAGATGAAGAAATACCTGCTTGGCAACGACTATTGGCAGGGGGCAGATTTTAACAGCAAACTACAAAGTCAAGACTAGAAATCTATTAGTAGATTTCTGCCTCAATTTCTTTCTGCCTGTGGCCTGCAAATGTCTTCAGACTGCATCACAGACTGTTTGTGCCTATTGGAATAGTACAACTTGTGTATGGAATGTATCCTTTAATATTGTTTGTTCATCTAAGCAATATAGTAAGCAATAACAACTTTGACAAAATCGATCAAAAAAATCTTGTTTTTCTTGTTTATTTTGGCGACACCTTTGGTAACAAGTGGTCATTGCGCTGGTGTTTTTCCACTGCATTTCCCAGCACTTTGCCACAGTGTCACCAAGGCCTCTGACATCACTGGACTGACAAACCCCCTCAAAACCGTATCATATTAGAAACCAGGTCTTAAAATTCATAGGAAATGTTATCACTCCTTAACAGCTAAGAGAGGGAGAGATGTTTACAAAAAACAATAATTATATGTCAGCGTTGCTGGAAGGAACTCTCAATAACCATTGATCTGGAGTTTATTTACCACACTAGCACTTGTACTCTAGTTGACCTGTTTTGCTGTAGTTAATGGACTTTATTGGAGGCAATTTCTAAATTTATCTGTGAAATTCAGACTTAGCATTGCTTATTGAATGAATACTTGATTATTGCCCCTCTGAGGATGAAGTGAAGCCCACAAAGCAGAACCATTTCCATCCAAAGTGATAGCTGAATCCTGCATCATCACAACAAGCTAGTAAACACTTTTCACAGCTCTCTGTGCGGTTACAGATTCAATCAACTGGAGCTCTTGTTGACATAGCATACCAAATCAGGCCAACTGTTGGTAAGGGTAGAATTCCCACAGATAATACAACCCCAGCTAAAGGCCTAAGAGGAGGAAGAAAACAAACCATTCAAAATGTATTCTCTCCCAAATCCTCTTATAGCACACAATGCATTTACCCAGGGCCGGCACCAGCTTTCGGGGGTCCCTAAGATTTTGGCTGCCTCGCAACATTTCAATTTACAGCCCATTCATTTGTATGACATTGAGACACAGCTCCCATTGTAGAGGCGTCTAAACGTGTGTTCAACATGCTGCTAAAAGTGCCCCCTTGTGATGGGGCATTAGTTTTCAAATCTTGGGTTTAGGGTGACAGCTGGCATGCACCCAATGATTACATTCAACATTATTATGGTGAAAAAGGAGGATTTGTCAATTTGAAAAGACTAACCCACTACAATCGTCATCAGGCAATTGTATAACAATGACAGTTATTGTGGTTAATGAGTTCAATATCAGACAAAAAAAAAAATTCCAGCTTGATGCCCGTTATTCTTCTCTGGGGCCTTCCAAGCCATTTTGGAAACCCCCAGGGCTGAAATGGTGTTCTCCTTCAACCACTAACAATGTGTATGGGATGGGCAGCTAACACTGGGAAATTCCAGCTACTCCTGCAGAACTGAGAACAAAAATGTGTTGGTAGAACTGATGCATTTTGGCATGTGACCTTCATTGGGGTTTGTAAAACAGCTAATCCAAAAGCCTATATAAATACAAAGCACACACTAACATCAACCAATAAGAGGCAATGGGATTAATAGCCAACAGATTACTGGCACATACATGCAGCCTCATGAGCTACAGAAAAGCAGAGGATATATGGTCACGTGACAAACCACAAGTTAGATATCTCCACCAATCAAAACAAGGTGAAGGATGCATTGATTACTCCAAACCAGTTCACACACACACACACACAAGTGCAAACTAGCTCAGTCAATGGCTCTCTTAAAGACACTACAGGAACTGTTTGATGGTAAAAGCCCCCTCCGTGCCCTCTGGGGGAAAAAAACGTTCAAGGTAAAAGATAAAGAAAAAGGCCTCTCACTTTTTTCTACTGTGATCAACATTAACCTCAACCAAAGACGTGGTAATCTGTGTAATACCTAATGGGAAAATGTAGTAATTGGTTTTGTCAAACTGTCTGTCAACTGGATTATTTATTTTCGATGGAACTCCTGTGTTCTGTAATTCGTCTTCCAGGGGATTTTCACCTCACCTCACAATACTCGGTACTCAGGGTACTGAGTATTGATAACTCTAAGCGTCGGCGTTCTCAATTTTGAAAGGTGCTCTCTGGTAATAGACCTTCATGAAAAATATATCTGGTTTGGATTTGTCAGTGCACCCCTAACACGTTTCTACTCGTGGTTCTAACTTGTGGTTTGTCACATGACCATATTCTCTGCTTCTCTATGGCTCAGAGAGGCTGTACATGTCAGTAATCTATTGGCTGTTAATTCCATTGTCTCTTATTCTACTGGTTCATCATTTTAGTGTGTTTCTTGTATTAATATGGTTTTACCTCAGCACTGGTTCTGCTCTTAGTTGCTTGTTTCGGAAGGAAATGCACTTGTGATTTCTGGTGACTAGTAGTCTTCTACCTACCTATGTTGAATGCACTTATTGTAAGTCACTTTGGATAAGTGTCTGCTAAATGCCTGTAACGTAATGTAATGCTTATGGATAAGTTGTTTTCCAAATCCTGACGGGCACATTTACCAATACACTTTTTGTTCTTAGTACTGTAAGTGGATCCTCAGGGTTCATGCATGCAATTATAAGTAATGCCTGCATTTCGATTAAAAAAAACCCAACTTCATTTAAACAGGCATGTGAACCCTTTCTGCAACAGCCTGCCCAGTGGAAATGTGTATTCTCAAGTCTCGTTACGTTTGAGGAGCAGATGAGGCTCCGAGTTCTGCAGAGGTCGTCGTGTTTTGTATTCTGTCAATGGTCTGTCGTTTCTACAGAACTGTATTGTTGCATATTGATGTAGCGGTGCGGATGAGAACACCGAGGATTGGAGCTCCGTGAAATGAGTTTCTTACCTACATAAACAATTTTGCTAGTTGTCCCAAGTTACGTCTGCTACGTTGAGAACAGACAATTTTCACTAAGCGCTGCTCGAGCTCTGCTAAATCCACTATAGGGCTATAGTGCCGTAAATTTTGGCGTTTGGGGGCTGTGTTTAACAGTGATGTGCAACATCACTCTTTCATAGCGATGGTAGTTACACAAGCTTTCAGACACTCCGAGATAAATCACCTCTGTCTATTAAACCGAAGCTCCACAGGTACCTCCCTACATGATATGTTACTTAAACTGGTCTTATCAGTGCCGCGTTTGTTTATGGTACAATAACGTTCAGGGCCCGGTGCACCTTTTGTTATTTCCGAGGCACTCAGCTGTATCAGGACACCTGTTTGTTTAATTTAGTCACGTTTTTTGTTGTTGTCGATGTCTAAACAGCTGGAAATTTCAAAGCCGCTGTGCCCACCCTGTGCACACGCAAAAAAAGCCCTCGGTGCCAGGAACAACAGAAGCACCGCAGAGCGGGAGATTGGAGGGCACCGAGGTTCAGCGGGGCGCTCGCAGACAAAAAGGAAGCGGCCGCCGCGGACGACTCGGGAGGGAGTGCATAATAAGGGGACCCGCATCAAAAGCTGTCATGTCCCCATCCCCCGCCACACCGCCCTGCAGCACCCTTCATAGTGACGAAATGTCAGCACCCTAAACAACCAATTACGCATTATTGATTGTTCTAAATTGCTTCCCTTAACATCCATCAAGATTTATGACATATTTTTATGAAATACTATGTACAAAAGGGTTACGTATATTCACATCACATCACATCACATGTTAATTACAAATAAATGAACAGATGAGACTAACCTGTCCCAATAATAGTATTCCTACCTAACTGTATTCTCCCTGACATCTGACTTGCTTTTTGCCTGAAATCTCCTGAGGAACAACAAATTGAAATAAATAAGATGTTTGTTCTATGGGACTAATGATCCTTACAAGAGACTAACAGCTGAGAATAATCTGAGAGGCTCGCCTCCGAATTGGGTTGAATTACCTCCATGTTACAGATCAGCACTTAAGTACGACACTCTCTGACCTGAGCAGTCATGTGTGACGGTATTAAACTGGATATCTCATGCATTCTGCCAATTGTCAGTGTAAAGGAATTCATTATAGAATACTAGCGTGTGGTAAAAAAAAAAAAAAATGTGATGAAGATTAATGTCCATCCCTCAATACTTAAAACAGATGGATGAATAGATCCTCCACTGCCTTTTTGTAATCCTCTATTAGTCTTTTAGGAGAAAAGCTTATACGATTCTTGATTCGGGTAAAAAAATTTACACATAGTTACAAAATATCCTTTAGTCTTTGCAGTATTTGAAATATCGGTTAACCAGCTTGTTGAGTTTTTACTGTATTTTTTTATTTTTTTATTTATTTAACCTTTATTTAACCAGGTGACCTCATTGAGATAAGGAATCTCTTTTCCAAGAGGGACCTGGCCAAGAGGGCAGCACAAGGACACAAGCATACGTTCCTACACAAGGACAGACATAATACAAAATAACAAGAAATTAAAAGCAGGTTTGGGGGGGCACAGATACTGAATTAAAAGCAATGACAAGTTCCCATACTTTCGCGTTCTAAGTCCTTTAAAATCGATACGAAAGCATCATAACTGACCAGTTCTTGTAATTTTAAGTTTTTCTGGAGAGTATTCCAGGCAGAGGGGGCAGCATACTTAAACGCTTTTTTGCCCAGCTCAGTACGAACACGCGGAACATTCATTTGCAACGTGTCCTGCGAGCGGAGGTTATAATGTTCTTGATTTCTGAAGAGATATATACACAGATAGGTAGGGACCAGACCAAGGAGAGTTTTGTATATAAAGCTCAACCAGTGGGTACACCTGCGTACATATAAGGATGGCCAGTCCGCTTTTTCATACAATGTGCAATGATGAGTAAGATGTTTACATCCAGTGACAAATCTCAAGGCACAGTGATACACAGAGTCCAAGGAATGCAGACATTGAGCAGAAGCGTTCATGTACAGGAGGTCACCATAGTCTAGCAGAGGTAAGAAGGTCGATGACACAAGATATTTCCTGGTTCCACGGGAAAAGCATGATTTATTTCTAAAATAGAAACCTAACTTTACCTTGAGCTTAGAAACTAACTTTGAGATATGGGACTTAAAAGACAGTCGGCGATCAATGTGAATGCCCAAATATTTATAACTTGCGACTAGTTCAAGTACTTTTCCATGGGAGGTTAAAACAGGGAGATCTTGTGGCTCACTAGCTTTGGAAAACAGCATGACTTTTGTTTTATCTGTATTCAAGACCAGCTTCAATTTCTGCAGGCGCGACTGAACAATATCAAAGGCAGACTGTAAAAAGTCAAAGGCCTGTACAACAGTTGATGAACAGCAATGGATGATAGTGTCGTCAGCATAAAAGTGGTACATAGCATTTGATAAATTTTCGCAAAGGCTGTTGACGTAAATGGAAAACAATATAGGTCCTAATACAGAGCCTTGAGGCACCCCCTTTGCAACTGTCAAGAAAGAGGAGGTGGACCCTGCCATCTGAACACATTGTGTTCTATCCGTTAGGTAGTTGGTAAACCAGGCTGCTGCATGCTCAGATAAGCCGATAGAGCGGAGCATGATTACCAAAATGCTATGATCCACCGTGTCAAATGCCTTTGATAAATCAATAAAGAGTGCTACACACACTTTCTTGCAGTCTAAAGCTTCAATTATATCATTTAATACTTTGAGGGCAGCAGTAACAGTACTATGCTTTTTCCTAAAACCTGATTGATATTTAGATAAAATACTATTTTCATCTAAAAACTCTTTTAGCTGATTGCTGACAAGCTTTTCAAAGACTTTGGCTAGAATACAAGGTTTCGAAATTGGCCTATAGTTGTTTACGTTCGAGGGATCCCCCGCTTTTAGCAGGGGGAGAACAAAGGCAGATTTCCAAACTTTTGGGATCTCGTTACTAAGAAGACTGATATTAAAAATCGTTGACAAAGGCTCAGCAATGAAATCTGCGGCCAGTCTAAGAAAATACGGATCAAGCTGATCAGGACCTGCTGATTTCTTAGTGTCCAATTGCTTTAAGGCTCTATGGACCTCATATGCAGATACAGGCATAAAGTGAAATGGGCCATCAACAGGTTCACACAATACAGGCAGAGCAATATCATCTTGCACATCAGAATCAGAATTTTTCAAATTAGGATACACAGATTCAAATAAAAAACCAGCAGAGATAAAATGTTCATTAAAACAGTTAAGCATTTCTGATTTGTCAGTTACAGTGCAAGAGTCTTTAACAATGCATGTAGGGGGTTCATTGGAGGATACATGACCCGAGGAGGATTTTATTACTTTCCAAAACTTCTTAGGGTCATTTAGATTTTTTGTGGTTTCTGAGAGATAAAACTCAGATTTAGCTCTTTTAATAAGAGAGGTACAGCGATTTCTAAGCTGTCTAAAGTTGAGCCAATCAGCCTCAGATTTACTTTGCCTTGCTTTGGCCCAGGTTACATTCCTTTCTTTAAGAAGACTATTCAGCTCGGGAGAAAACCAGGGATTGTTTCTACCTTTCACTCTAAATTTACGAAATGGAGCATGCTTGTTTACCATACTCAAGAAACCATCATAAAAGAACTTCCAGGCCAGTTCTACTTCATCAATGAGAGAAATTTTCTTCCAATCATAGGCAGATAAATCATGAAAAAAGGCTTGCTCACAAAAATGTTTAAAGTCCCTTTTCTCAAGAAGTCGAGGCTTGGTTTTGGGGAGTTTAGCCTGTCTGACTGCTGCTATGACACAATGGTCACTCAAGTCATTTGCAAAGATGCCTATGCCTGAGAATTTATGAGGAGCATTTGTCAGAATCAAATCAAGTAGTGTTGATCTCTCAGGACATTTAATGTTTGGGCGAGTTGCACCATCAATTAATTGAGTGAGATTAAAAGAGTCACATACAGATTTAAGGCTATCTGATGCCGAAGTCAACCAATCACAGTTTAGGTCCCCAACTAGAAGAAGCTCATTTGAATCACAACTAGATACATATTGCGCTAAAGAAGATAGGGCTTCAGAACAGGCTGACGGTGGTCTATAACATCCAATGATGTTGAGAAACTGACCCTGAGTGAGCTCAAGCTTCAGGATAAGGAGTTCAAATTGCTTGCAAATGGACACAGTAGTAACTAAATTAGTATGGAATTTGTTTTTGATATAAATTGCTATGCCACCACCCTTCCTCAGGCGATCACAGCGAAATACATTATAGCCCTTAATACAAATATCCTTATCTGAGACAGATTTAGTAAGCCATGTTTCAGATACGGCCAAAATATCTGTATCGGTTGAATGGGCCCAAATTCTAATCATGTCCATTTTTGGGAGCAAGCTACGAACATTTAAATGGAGAATACCAAGACCACTTCTAGCTTTAAATTCATCAGGAGTGCTTATACTATTAAAAACAGGTCCAGGGTTTGAATGAACGTTGCCTGAGAGTAACAGCAACAAGAGGATAAAATACCTTCGCTTGATAGTGTTACATGTCGAAACGGAATGATCATTCTTAGGTTTAATTAAAAGAGCAGAGAGAAATTTCTCAGGACCTATAAAATGGCATTTCAATACCGAAATGCATGAAAGTCGAAGCAACTTCATAAAGTTAAAAGAGTCCGCGAGATGTAAACTCGGCAACTGTGTGTCCATTACGCAAAAGGGCAGAGTAGCCCCACCAGCAACCGCGCTGATCTGACCCGCGGGGACCAGCACAGGTGTGCCGCCCCGCTGATCCAGGAACCGACAGTCACAGAGCGAAAGCGCAACGAGTAACGCAAATAGTACAGTCATTGTCACGTTTCAAAGTCAGTATTATGTGCGCGGTTCGGTTTGTGTGTGTTGTATATTCACACAGAGAGAGGGAAAACAAGTCTTTAGGAGGGTGTCTGCTATTGAACATTTCACAAGGCCTTTGTTTCCAAAATCCAATTACTACAGTGAATAGATGGCCTGCACTGTAATGATTTTATTGTTGTAAACCTCCCACCCCTCACCGGAACAACAATGTGACTCTTAATTAAGTTTATAATAATCCACAACTTTAATATGTGTAGGAAGACGAGGGAAAACAAAGTCAAAGTAATCAAGCAGCCCTTTATTTCAACGCCACGTTTGGTAACAACTTGTTGAGGTCTAGCGTGTTCGCCAAATGGGAGAAAACAATCGCCTCGAAAGTGGAGAATGTCTTTAATCTCGCGTTTGGTGACGAAACATTTTGAGGGGAAAAAAAGATGGAAATTGAACGAGGGATTCTGGGAAACCTACCAGTTATCATATAATTTCATGAATAGGTTCTTCCCATTCTACAACATGCACTTTATCTCCATCTATTCTATTAAGTGCATCGTCAATGGAGGACGCTTTGACTTTTCTGACTCTCCTCATCGCAGACACAGACCTCTGATGCCGTTTAATACGACTTCCAACGGATAAAGCGTTTTCCTCAGCCCTGACCCGAAACATTAGTTTCACAGTAGTTTCATCGATCCTTCTCATGACGACGCCTGGAGCACGATCCGACCGGTACAGTTCGCTAATTGCCTTCCCTTGAAATACAGTGAAAACAAAGCAGAGCACTTGCTGATCAAAAGAAAAGGTGGATTGTGGTCTTTCATCGTGCACAGTATCTGTTACATTCACACATCTGGTGGAAATCAAAAGAGTAATTTTGTCTCTTTCACAGGGTTTAGACGTTAATCTGTGACCGTCGGTGGGAAATAATAGATAAGTATAGATTGGGCTGTTCTGTATTTGATGTCTCCATTGTTGCCATGAGCAAATTTACCATGATTGCTAAGAGTACTTAGCACGGTAACGATTCGCTCATATACCGATAACTCCACGATACACAGGGGATGTACTGACACAACGCTTCAAGTGCTCTAGTAGTAGCAGTACGAACATAATAAAACTATATATTAAATATAGATGCAATTTACCACACGTGTACACATTCAACATTATAATGCAATATCCTTTTTAAAGCAACACTAAGCTACTTTGAAAACTTTCAACTTCAATACCCTGAAGTCAGTTACCTGTACACCTGTATACCCGTAGTCTGTGACGATTTTAAAAGGATACCAAAAGGGCGAGAGAGGATATCGGCGAGTCCAGCTTTCTCTCGTCGCTCGGTCAGGAGGCAGTTTTGCAATTTGCTATTACGTTTCGATTCGTCACTTTTCTGTGGGTGGGAAGATTTCCCACACCAGAATGGCTTTTGGGCAAATGGGGTGCATATATATCTGTCTGAATTAGGGTGGGTGGGTCACTTTTCTCTATTGCAGAGCAACTTTGTAATTCAGGCTGATAAGCTGGATGGATTTTCACAGAAAAATCTTGCCTAGTACAGCTTTAAAATTGAGGCCCTTCATGGAATGAGTGGATATCAGTGGTTTTGAGGGACACGCTGTTTGAGGATCGACTGTTACATTATCACTTCATCCTCCATGACATTTGTTGAATACTCTACCACTGCACGGATATTAGACATTTCATGTGTTGTGCTAAGGAAGAGGCAATATCTCTTTTTGTGTCATTCCTCCAACATACTCCAACATCCTTCACACCACCGGTGACCATTAGACGACAGGACTCTATTATATTCTCGAAATCCACAGTTAAAATATTGTAGGGAGTCAGACACTTCAGATTTTGACCTTGTGTTGTCACGCCCTCCACCTCTGCTTCCTAGTTTTCTCCCTGTTTGTCTCTGTCTGTGTGTATGTGTGTTGGCGGGCGTGACTCCAGTTTCCGGCTCCTCCCATCATCATCTACTCATCCCGATCACCTGCTCTACCCAACACACCTGCCATCCATCAATCCATCAGCACCAGTATAAGAACCCCGGCTTTCCATCCACTCATCGCCAGATCGTTGTTTGTACTGCCCTGTCAGGTACGTGTCTCGGCCCCGCTGCAGAAGATTCTCAGCGGTCCTTTGTGCCTACTAAACCTTGTTATTCTCCTACCCAGATCCAGCCTGGTTCCCTGTCTGTCTCCTGGTTCCCCTGCTTGTCATCCTGCCTGCCTGTCTCCAGCCCCACTCACACCATGCCTGCACCAGTCCGTCTCCCCTGCTTGTTTGTTCACCAGTAAAACTGTTTACCTCACCTTCGTTGCCGTGGTCTGCTTTTGGGTCCTAAAAAAAACGATCGTAACGTGTGTGCTGTGTGATTGTTTGCAACTGAAACATTTGCAAAAAACAGTAGGCATGTAGAGAGAGAGAGAGAGAGAGAGAGAGAGAGAGAGAGAGAGAGAGAGAGAGAGAGAGAGAGAGAGAGAGAGAGAGAGAGAGAGAGAGAGAGAGAGAGAGAGAGAGAGAGAGAGAGAGAGAGAGAGAGAGAGAGAGAGAGAGAGAGAGAGAGAGAGAGAGAGAGAGAGAGAGAGAGAGAGAGAGAGAGAGAGATGCACTATTAACATTGTGTCATGCCGCCAGTGCCAAGCAAAGTAAACAAGCAAGTCAACAGAGAGTCCTTAGCGGTGATTTAAAGAGGGTTAGTGGCGCTTTCAGCCCGGGGGGACGAGCACCAGGGCCCGGCTAGTTGACTGATTTAGCGGGGTCTTGTTTATAGATAGCACCGATAGAAACGGTGCCAGTGGGTGTTTCCCAAATGTCTGAAGGATGCCACGGGGCATCCGTTGGGCCGTCAGCCGTTGCCGAGCTGGAAAGCGGAAGCTGACATGAATAAAGATTTTCCGACATCATCGGTGTACAGGTTTTAATAATGGACAGTTAAGCTGCTGCAAAAAGGCTATTCATATGCTGTAAGTGGATGATGCAGCCCTGAAGAGCGCTTCGCCTCTGCTAATTAATTTATCCTTAATTTATCCAGGGGAAAGTTGACTGAACATGCATGCGCTGCTTCACATTTTCAAGTGGCAGTTGGGGGTTAAGTGCCTTGCTCAAAGGCACCTTGACAGCATTTCCCGAGGGAGGGGAGAGCGTTACTCTACTACTACTATTCATTTTCCCCATCCATAGTTCCCCGGCCAGTCTCGGGATTTGAAACAAGCCCAGCTGCTAGGCTAACTTGTAGCTATGACATTAACAGTCCGGTGTAGCTTCCCTGAGCCTTTTCACCTCGCTCAGACATGCAATTTGAACCCACCACTCTCACTTCAGTGTGCTACCTAACATATTGTTGCTGCTGTTAGCCAGAGTTTACACATTTAAAGATTCTGCTAGTTGCCCCAAAAAAAAAAATCACGGAACCAGTTTCCCCATCTGTAACCTCGACTGTTATAGACACTGTATCACCTTGGTGCCCACTATGTGAGCAGCATTTGGCGGACAAAGGGGAAAAAAGCTGAAGCTTGAACTTTTTTTTTTTTGTGCTCTTGTACTGGACAAAATCAATATGTAGTTCACAGTAGTGCTGCCAAGGCAATGTTAGGCTCAGCTCACACAATAGTGGAGCCCACGAAGACACTGGTTGGCTCAAACTTCGACCCAAGCACTCCGACACACACACACACACACACGCACACACACACACACACACACACACACACACACACACACACACACACACACACAGCAAATTGAGAGGAGCTGAGAGTGGAGGAAGATGGAAAATGAATTCAGAGATATCCCCAACTTACTTATAAACCTAGAGGAGAGTTGCAGTAGTATTCAACTAGTTACTCTCTTAGTAAGAAATAGAGAGAGAGAGAGAGAGAGAGAGAGAGAGAGATTTCAGTCAACCAACTCACGTATCGACGTATCGATCAACGTATCATTTTATATGACAATAAAATGTAAATGCGATTTATTTTGGCGTCAGGGCCCTGTTGCATCGCCCTCCGCTTAGCCAGCCGAGTGAGGCAGGAAGTGATCAGTAATCCCCCGGGGGGGCTAAGAAAAGAGCCCACAGGTGGATGCTGGGATGACAGCTTCATCAGCATCGGCATGAACAGCAACAGAGCGACGCAGTGTGCAGAGCGGCGGCGAGATTGACGATTTAAACAGACGCAATTGCAGTGGCTGCGTACGCTCAACTGACAGGTCAGCTGACTGAGCTGCAGCGCCACTCGAGTGTGTCTGTCTGAAATAGCATCACAGGCTCCAGGCATCCAGGCTCCACATATAGTCTATTAGCAGTAATTATCTATTACTACTAGCAGTAATAGTCTATTATTGCTAATTGCCCTGATCAAATCAGCAGCAATTAACACAAATAAACTGTGCTGACATGAAGTCAGAGAGTCTGAATGTGTGGTTGATTAATTGCATTACGTCTTGACAACCCAACGTGATTCACGTTTCTTTCTAAAAATACGTACACACACACACACACACACACACACACACACACACACACACACACACACACACACACACACACACACACACACACACACACACACACACAGAGAGAGAGAGAGAGGTAATGATTTTTAGAGCTGTTGTTCTTGAAGTCATTTAGACAAATCAATATAAACATTTTTGCATGAGGGGAAAAGGCCTTTGAAAAACTGAGACAAAGAGCCAAACTGACTTTCACACACACACACACACACACACACACACACACACACACACACACACACACATTGACACACACCCATCACCATCCCACCCAATCATTAGCTCCAGTGATTCTTTAACCGTGTCTTGTCAGTGTACTTTGGACTGATGGGAAAAAAGAGGGCTACCAATCCCTGAACCTGACAACACCCCGATTATTTTTTCAGTAACAGGAACCAATGGACTGACGTGATCCCATTCACGTTACGTCCACTCTTTATTTATTTGGGTCAGAAGTTTTGCGGAATTGAATTTCACTCTCACTGAAGTTGAGGCAAAGCGCTGGACTGTTTTTCCTGTCCAATTAGTAAGGGTTGAATTGGCAAACTTACCACGGTTAGCACAGGCCACCAAGAGACTCAAAGACTAGACTGTACGGTTAGACCGACATATCGGTTTGCCAATATACTGGACCCAATCTGTTCTTTTATTAAAAACTGGGCATCAGACAGACAGTGTCATCCATCACTGATATGATGGATATGATGCAGTTCTATTCTAATGCAACACTTTGATCAGATTCCACATACGTATGCATGAATAGGTGTATTATTATTATTATTATTATTATTATTATTATGGGTTTCAATGGAGATATTTAAGAGTTGCATGGTCTGAATGCTGGTCCAGAGGCTGCTTCACCCTCCTCCTCACAATCAGATCACTCCTTTCTTTTTGAGTGTGAAGCTAGCGCCAAAGAGAGTGACGTCTACTCTCACTCTCAGTCAAATTCCAGCAAGACTATTATTCATTTATTCTTGTTTTTGGGGTCTGCCGCGCACGCTTGTCCATGTCAAGGCATTTCCGGACTCATGCGTTTGGAAACGCCGCAGTACAGTAGCAGAGCGCTCTGACATAATCTCAAAGAGTGCAAATTTGATGCTGAGTGGGAAGTTCATCAAAGACCTTTTGTAACCTCACGCTGGGACCAGAATCGACTTTGACTGTGTGCGCTCAAGCAGTGGGGCCAAGAAGTCACACTAAAAGGAATGTGCTTAAAAGCTCGGATTCTGACTGGACACTGACACAAAATACCCAAACATACATCAGAGGAACGGTGAGGATACGGGCAGCATCCACTTGCGTGTGCTATACGCTTCGCGAGCAGGCTCGAGATCCAACGGTTGAACGAAATATATAAAGAATTGGGACACGCACTGCCTTTGTAGTCGAGACAAAAAGGAATGAATCCATAAATTAGTAGAACCCCTGAGCCGCAAACGCACCAGAGGGTTCATGCAGCAAAAAAAAAAAAAAAAAAAAAAAAAAAAATCGGCAACAGATCTCTAGCCCAGTGAAGCTAGCAATCAAGAGGCCGGTGTGGGGTGGGAATGTAGATGGATAGCTTGTTGATCATTCCCCACGGAAATGCCAGTGGTGTCTCCTGGAGTGGTTCCCTCAAGGCAGGGATATCATGTGATTAACGAACATTAGAGGAAGACAGTGGTAATAACCCCATTAGGGACTTGCACCATTTCTTTCTCCCCGCCCTTGCCTCTCTTTCCCCCTCCTCCATCACCCTTTTATCCTCATAGTTAGTGTGAGGGAGCAACACAGAAAAGAGGCTTACGTGGGCGTGAGTATGTGTACAGTGTGCGTTTTGTGTGTATGCTTAATTGATTCACCCAGATTGGTAGTGGATGGGTTTTGTGTTTGTTTTTTGCACGTGCGCGTGAGTTACTGCGCGTGGTGTGGCCCGGGATGGCTCACAAAAGGGCTCGCGGGCCAGCCAGCCAGCCGGCCAGCCAGTCGGCCAGCCAGCCAGCCGGCCTCTCTGCTAGGTAACTGGGGTTGATAGATCATTATCCTCTCGGGAAAGTCAACACCTCCTTCCCTTGCCAACACCCCCCCCCCCCCTGCCTGGCCTGCTTGCAGGGAGAACTCCCAAAGCTACTCTCTCTACAAGAGGCCTGGAAGCACTACGCCGGGGCCTCGGCCAAGAACCACATATGCAGCAAGCTGCGTAGTGTATTTTTGAGGGTGTGTGTGTGTGTATGTGTGTGTGTGTGTGTGTGTGTGCACTGCGGTGGCGGGGAAATGTGGGCTCTGTTCAAGTGATATACAATACAATCCATCTGTGTCTGAAAGAGAAGGCTCAGACATGATGAAACTGTATTGATCCATGTGGGGAAATTAGGTCACTGCAGCAGCAAAGGCAATTAGATTCAGCAGGGGAAAAGACAAATGGAATATGAAATAAGCAATAAAAACAGTAAAAACTAATAAAGAAATAAAATAATAAAGCAATAAAATAGATTGTAAACATGGCTGAGTAGAGTGCCTAATAAATGTGAGTAGAGAAATGACACAGTGCTGACTAAAATTGTCATTGACCAACATCGCAACTTTCTGCACCTTTTCCTGAACTCGTCCATTATCGATGCTGTGCTGAGATGCTGCAGGGTTAAGTAGAGGACTTGTTCATTTGCGGCGGCTCGGCAGTGACATGCATCCATAATCCAGCAGCGGAGAGAGCAAATACAATGTCGTCAAGTGGGCAGAGTGTTCCAATTAATGTTGAATCACATATTACGTGTCTTCTGGGAGGCAAAAGCGTTTGGCAAATCCACCAAAGAGAATGTGGAGTTCCATCCTGAACACAACCTGCTGTATTTTGTGAATGGCCTCTGAGATCCTGTGTGTGTGTGTGTGTGTGTGTGTGTGTGTTTGTATGTTTGTGTGCGTGTAGAGCTTGAAATTAACACCTGACAAGCTGCCAAATATGAGTAGAAATTGGCTTTGGCGGGTGACTGTCTACCAGTTCTGGCAGGTGAGGTTTTCTGATCTATTTTCTGTATAAACACTCAGCTTCTCCAATGCTGAGGTTCTGATTGGTGCGTGCTACTTTTCTCCCACCTGCTCTTTTTAAAAAATAGAACAAAGTATTGAATATTGAATTGTGTGGAGGTCCGTCCCCCCGGATCGAGTGCGAGGCTCAAACTGCAGAGGAGGTTGAGTTCGGTTCTCAGCTGTACAAGAGCAGTTTCCCTGTAGCTGAAGAACATCGCAGCATACCAAGTATGGCAACATAAAAGAAGAGATGGAAAGTGTGGCTATTTCCATAGAGAGTCTAGTTTGTCCTCTGTGTTGCAATGCCGCTATGAGCATATCAGCTATATGGATGCTGCTTTTGAAATGAACACAATCGGTTCCCCTCTACAGCTCACCGCCTCACTTCACAACTCTGTGTAGTGTAGTGTGTTTGCAGTTCTATGTCTATAAAGGAACTGATAAAGAATCAGATCACTAAGAAGGAAAGAAATCACCATGGATAAAACTCAACTCCCAACCCCACTTCCTTTTCCTGTATTGTTGCATATGTGCTATCAATCCCAGGTCTGTGTAATATAAAATGCAGTACAAATGATGGGAGTGGAGCACAAATAAAATGCATCATCTTACTCAAAACTATTATCAAAAACATTATCATTACTGGTGCAATGCACTAGCCACATTGGCTTAGTGAGACAAGAAGTTGGTTTGTGTGTACATGTGTTTGTGTAATCTATGAAAAACAAACCATCTCCCACAATGTGTCTCATCTCACATCAAACCATGGCTGAGTTTCCCAAAGCCTTAATAACACTAAAACTACTAATATTGCTCCATCAGTTAGTGTGCCTATATGGATGTAGTCAGAGGAGATGCATTTTGTAAAGCAAATGGTAAAGCAATACACTGTATTCAGCAGCCTGGGGCGCCAACTGGCTATGAGAGAAAAACACACTTCTTTGCATCCAGTCATCAGTATTATTAGTATTATTTCCATACTGTAAGTGGGTGAAGGAAGAGGTGCTTGCGAATAGCGTTGTCACGACTACCGACATTTCAATACTACTTCAGTATCGATGAGAAAGATTTCAATTCAATATATATTTGATACTTTCGCCTTGCATCCTGCGAGCTGAAATTCCATTTCAACGTCAACTCCAGAGGTGGGTTGAAATAGTTAGAAGAAGAAGAAGAAGAAGAAGAAGAAGAAGAAGAAGAAGAAGAAGAAGAAGAAGAAGAAGAAGAAGAAGAAGAAGAAGAAGAAGAAGAAGAAGAAGAAGAAGAAGAAGAAGAAGAAGAAGAAGAAGAAGAAGAAGAAGAAGAAGAAGAAGAAGAAGAAGAAGGATTGTAAAAAAACAGAGTTGCAGTCTGGCCCCTTGACTGCAGCACTAAAAATTCAGCAGATTCAACAACATCAAACACTCTGCCACATCTTGAACTGAATCCTAGTCCACCTAAACCGGTTGACTAAACTGGTGGCAGGAACTATTTCACTTTCTGACATAGAAGGATGAAATAAAGCACAGTGGTTGTTCTTTGCCATTGCTTGATGTTTTTTCTTTGCCGTGGTATCGTAGTAGTATCAAATTAGTATTATCAGGTTTTTAGATGCTAAAGGGGCAATAAGTAAGGTTTTTTTTCTCACATATAGCACAAAATGACCATAATACGTCTCTAATGACTCAACGATTCCTTCCAGAAATCTTTCAGTACTTCTGCATGTCGTTTGACGATAGCCAACCAACACTGTTGCAGGGGGTGTGAGAGTGCTGATCGCGTATGGAGTCCTGCAGGCTGAGAAAAACAGTGGGGGGCCAGCAGTAATTTACTGCTAGCCGCTGCCGCTGATAGCAAAACAAATACATGGTATGCATGAACACACACACACACATACACACAATCATCCTCTTTTTCGCTTACACACATGATTTACACTCACAGTCAATTTATTTTGCACACACACACACACACATTCAGATTTAAAGTAAATGGAAAGCACCCGGGTCCTCAGCCCAGCTCTTTGAGAGTGGCAGATCGGTTGAGGGTTGGTGTGTGTGTGTGTGTGTGTGTGTGTGTGTGTGTGTGTGTGTGTGTGTGTGCACACAGCCTGGATCGGTTCTAGTGATCTCAAAACACCAACTCAAACACACCATTCATCATGCACATTCAATAAGGCCGCTTTTAATACAAGTTCAATTAGAAAAAACATTCTTAAATTCTCGCATTAAAACATTTGCTCGTTTGTGCGTGCAAGCAGCCTAAAGTACACACACACAAACAGACACACACACATGCACACCCAAACACACATATATACTCGTGCACCCAGCATCATTTAATTAATTACCTATCCTGGCAAACAGGCGCTTCTTTTAATTACTTGTGGCTGCACTGTGCAGCAGAACGATAAACTCACTCTGTATGTCATCACTATCACATATAATATACAGTACATATATATATATATATATATATCACATTACATTACAATCATTTAGCAGACGCTTTTATCCAAAGCGACTTACAATAAGTGCATTCAATGTAGGTAGGTAGAGAGCTACTAGTCACCAGAAATCGTAAGTGCATTTCCTTCCTAAACAAGCATCTTAGAGCAGAACCAGTGCTGAGGTAAAAGGTAAAATATAAATAATGGAACATAGTTGATGAATAAGACCGCAGTAGGTGCCATTCAAAACAATTTACCATCATTCCACACAATTGGGTCCTGTAGAGATATACGAGAAATAAAAGAACACCATAAACCCTCAGAGCAAATCAAACGATCATTCCGAACATGCTTTGTCGTTGCGTTGGAGGTGACGTGATTTTTGGCGAGCTCGTTTTTTTTTGCGTTAATAGGAGACACAACCACGAGGATGTGAGAAATAAAACAGCAGGGGGTTGAGGCGAGGGAAATCAAAAATCTATTGGTTTTGCCATCAGGCCCTCGCGACGCAAGTCGATCCGCTTATAGACCCAAAGACGCAGCGCGCGATATGCCAGCATGAAAGATGATTACACTTTGACTGCACGCAATGCTGGTTATACTCTTGCGGTATATCGATTATCTTTTCATCGTTAGGGCCAGCCACCGCTGTGCTTAGTATGACTGAGTGGATGCAGCTCGCGCACACGCACACATGAAAGCAACTTTGTGCTGTTCAGATGAAGGCGTTGAGAGGCGGTTGACGGGAGTGAACCTGTTACACATTGCTTCAGCTGCACAATAATGTCGACTTTATAGACGGCTGTGTGTGTTCCCGTTCAGACAGCTGCTGCGTTTATCACTGCGAAATGCTCGTTTGAAGTCTTGAAATTGAACGATGGCGATAGAGAATATGTTTCTGAGCGGTTAGTGGTAACAATCGTATGCCAGCCATTCCGTGATTATTATTACATAGGGACTCGCACTATATAAAAATGAGCACAGAAGGGAAAAAAAGGTCATTTCTACGTCACAGATGTAACCAAAGATAGAAATATAAAGCTCCATGCTCACAGTAACTGCCTATAGAGCAACACCAAGCCTAGAATGCAAGGCTTGAAATCTTCCATTTCACGAAAACTTACATCATGTCCATGTCTCCTTTGTTCCTCGTTTCAGACAGGACTAGTTGAACTGGATGCACAAATATTAAACCTAGCATGAATGGCGTGGATCCACACTGGACCTACAGTATGGGACTGGGGTGGAGAAGCATTGCCCCAAGTTATCAACACGGCTCATAAATAAGGCATCGCCCCCCCCTTTTTTTTTTGTAATACATTCCGTCTTTACGGGAGGCTGCATATGTCTTTATGTACTAGCGGTGAGCCAAGCCCAACCCTGGAGGCCTAAATCCATCTGTGTTGCTCTCTGTTTTAATGTGCTCCTCTGAGAGCCACTCATCCCTCTCGCTCCGTTCCTTCATCCCTGCCGCTCTTGGTCCAATTCTTGCTCGTGAGAAGGAGAGAATGTGATCACCATGGCAACCGAGCCCACTTCCACTGACACGGAGAGCGTCGGGGGTTGCAACCGGAGAGAGCGAGAGAGCAAGAGCGCTGCAACAGATCCAGGAAGCCCGGAGTGCCTCGAAGGGGCAAAGGCCAGATCAAGCTGAAAAGTGAACATGGCCTCCGACGGCAAC
Organism: Hoplostethus mediterraneus; assembly: GCA_034670385.1. Lineage (NCBI taxonomy): Eukaryota > Metazoa > Chordata > Actinopteri > Trachichthyiformes > Trachichthyidae > Hoplostethus > Hoplostethus mediterraneus. The sequence goes on from JAXDDW010000146.1 coordinate 843,373, forward strand.
ATTTGAAAATTTTTCATCGCTATTCCTATCCCGTCAACGTTCTGCTGCAACCTCCAAATCCTGATGCGCAACACACGGAGCTGATCTAGCTGTGCAAACACTGGAAACAATAAAACTGCTTAACCCACTGTGAGAAAAGTCTGAGTAGGAGAGCGCTTATATCAGGATATGCTAAAATTTTTTTTTCCCCCCCCGGTGGTTTAAGTGCTGCATTTGATTGGTGGCCCACTTTTTTTTCTCTACCGCTGTGCCTGCAGGCCACGCTGAACAGTTCCTCCGCTGAGTCATTTCTTGGCAAATGGAGAAAGATGTTCATTTATTTGAATTACTGGTGCCCGGGAGGAGTCAAAGTGGGAGGGCTCTCCGATGCCTGTTGATAGCTCGCGGAAGACAAATGGGGTTCCCTTTTAGGTGTGCATCTGATACTTCACTGCTCTTCATGTCATCGGGCACACCTCTTGTCTCTCACAGCTTTTTTTTTTTTTTTTTAGACTACAGTGGAAAATACCCTGTTGGCCACACGCTGTTGTGTCAGTGTTGCGATTCGTTCTGCCGACTTCACAGAGAGAGAGATGCAACAGTGATTCACAAACTGAGAATTTGAACTCATGCATTTACAATGGTTGTCTGAATGGTTACCTCACACTCCCTATGGCTTTGCTTTGTCTTTGTCCTGTCTTTCAAATACAGGAAACACAGAGTCCATGATATATAACTGTATAGTTTTCAGTTTCTAAGGCTAATCCAGGTGTGGGCCTGTGACTGGAAGGCCACCGGTTTGATTCCCCCTGACTGCTTGGGAAAAATCTGGGTGTGAGAGTTAGTTAGTTAGTTAGTTAGTGCAACCCTTCCTGCTACGACTACGCCACAACCAAAAGCCCAGTATGTCTATATAAATAAATAAAATAAATGAAATAAAATGAACCCGGCTAGGAATGGAGCACTGATTGAAGCCATACGCGCTCAAAGTAGAAGAGGAATGGCTACCGTACTTTGAAACATTTCCACATTGAACTGCGGGTAGAACACTTAAGCTTCTCAAGCTTGAGATGCGACATTATATCTTCCGCCCATCGAGTGTGATGATGGCTTGGCAGATTTCCATTTTGAAAGAATTTGCCGTCGAGCCAGAAGTGATGATAAGGCTATAGGATCTGACTGAGCCACTGAAAGCACGGCTCCATCAGGGGCTGCCTCACAAATTGAAAAGTTAGGGTCTGGATTTATGTGTTTTTTTGCAAATGTATGAAAATGTTTCAAAGAGGCAGACCGGAATAGGGCTAAGCCCGAGCATGACCAGAATATGTGGTAAAAGGCGGCCTCATCCTGTTGAGCCTGTAAGAAGAACAAGTCGGTTCTATCCCTGGAGAAGGCTTTGCAAGAGAGCTTTTAGAGAAATACAGTCTATGAAATACTTTGTTGTCCAACGCTGACGCAAATAAACGTTGAATGTGTTTGTTTCACTGCAAACTGCCAAGCGTCATTTCACAGCTCAACTGCAAAGCCCTCCTCCCGTAGCTCCCTAAGGTGATCCAAAGAAGGAGAAGCCACCACTTGGATTGTGCTAGACACTCTAGACGCCACTCCTTGCTCTAGAGGATCTAGAGGACACTCATCTATCCAACCAGCAGATGGGACGATTGTAAAAAGGCAAATTCCACTGATTAATTTTCTTTACCTGCTTATTCAGGGTCACAGGGGGCTGGAGTCTATCCCAGCATGCATTGGCCAGAAGGTAGGGAAGCTCAGACAGGTGGCCAGTCCATCACAGGGCGAACACAGACAGACACTCACATTCACATTCATACCTACGGGCAATTTAGAGTCTCCAATCCACTTGGCTTGCATGTCTTTGGGATGTGGTAGGAAAGGCACACGAACATGAACAGAACAAACTCCACACGCCACCGTGCCACTCCACCTGCACATTTACAAATGTCTACAAATGAGATTGTCTCAAAATATGTTGAAAAGAAATGAAAGATCATTTTGTAAAGTTCTTCAACATACCCTCACCTATAACTGAATTTATGATTAAAGGTAGAACGAGTCCGTTGGGTACGGCATGCATGGAGGTTAGCATCTGTTTTTTTGTTTAAATGCATCGTAGAGACGATATCCTCAATGAGTGACTAACTATTGTTTGTCTTTTACCAAATGAAGGGGCACATACTTTCAAAATTAGGGACATGTGGTGCTCCAAGCTGCTCCACATCTGCTTGCATAGTCAAAATAAGGTATACACAATAACACAGTGACTGTCATCAAATATTTGCAGCTCACAAGCCATGGGTGGCAAGTGAGAGCACAACTTCAGCACTGACCCTCAAAAACCAGTTAATTTATTTGGAGAGGCCAAATGATTTCACCCGGCCAATAGCCACTCCAGTTGATTTTCCGTCAGACCTTTCCTGGAGCTCCTGCTCACCGTTTTGGAATGATACTCTTGATTGCGAGCGCAATTATACCTTTGGCTTATGGCAGCAGCCAGTTCTCAGCTTGGCTTCGTAGAGCGAGGGGCAGAGAGAATGCAACTCGTGGGGCATGGATCTCTCCTCTCTCCCCTTGGCATCCAAGCCTGTGATATTTCCAACCAGTCACACTGTCAGACTGGCATTTAGCGCTGCAGTTGATAGACACTAATAAGGGCTTGGCTGCTCCACTGTTGCCCCAAAGAGAACCCTTGTCAGAAAGGACATGATGAGTAACCCGATCAAGGATGTCTATCTACATGCCTGATTGACCAAGAGGTCTCGAGGCAGATCTGTTAGGCAGTTGTTTTATCGTCTCAGGCAGCCAAGGTTAAATTTCAGGATTGGCAATGGGAAGTGTCTCCAACCAAAAATCATAATAATAATGTCCTCTGGCCACATCCAGTACAATTTTCTGAATGATCCTTGCTATGATGAAGCACCATTGCATACACCTAAACATACTCCATTAACACTACTACTACTACTACTACTACTGCTACTACTAGTACTAATATAATAATATTAATCATCATTTTTTGTTTTTTATTTGGAAGCATGCAAGAGTTTATGGGAGGTAAAGGGGTATAAGGAACGAAGGAAAAATAATAATAGGTATGTATGTATGTAAAATAAATAATACATAATAATTTATAAATAATAAATAAACGAATAATGCTTCATATCATCAACAACAGAATCACTATTAAATTACAAGACATTTAGACAGCACAGGACCATAGTGAAGACTATGTCTACACACTGCAAGTTTACAATCCGAAACAAAGAGCTGCTCCAGCAGTGTGTGTCTGCTGTGTGCACGTGAGAGCGTGCTTGTGGGCATGGGGTGGCGTGGGCGGCTTAGGAGGGCTGGTTGAGCAAGGTGAGGGCTGTTGGGAACAAGCTTGCATTGTGCGTGTGCTGTACTTGTAGGAAACAATAAACAACATAAACCCCATTGAGCTTCAGTATCCCATTGGCTTACATCAGAGCGTGTGAGCAGAGCTGAGCAACTTGAAATTTCGCTCATCTCTCACAGCGCTTCCCCTCACCTTCACTCCGCTCTTCTCTCGCTCTCAATCTTACCACGGGTAAACAACTACGCTTTGAATTTACTGCGTCCTCTCCAAATAGTATCCTAGCATTTTAAAAGGGGGAAGAAGTAAGGTTTTTGCCGGCCCATAGCACAAAATCACCGTAATATATCTGTGGGGGGAGTTGCTGATCAATACCAAACGACTCAACGATTACTTGGGCAGGTGCTGAGATTTCTGGCTTTTAGAACTCACCTTCCAGCTCGTACTCGGCTAGAATTTCTCCTCCCCAACGCCTACTCGCGTTTTCAACTGCTCAGCGATGGAGGACAGTGCTACGAGCGCCGGGAGACAAGCTCAAAGCCTTGTTCTCAGGGCAATCATTATTACAGCATCAGTGCATCTTGATATTTGAAATCTCAGTTGGATCTCTATTATCCCTGCTACCTTTATTAGCCAGCTTACTTGTTGCTTCTGTGAAAATGTGTCAATTGCAGGCCAGCGTAGCTCAAGGGGACAGGAGGGGTGGGGTGTGGTGAAGGAAATAAGTACTATTGATGTTGTCCTACTGGTCGCTGATAGAGGTCGTAGAGGTGTACGCCGATAATTTAGCAAAACACGTCTTACTGTGCAAGACGCTGCATGTGTGCAAATGCTTTGCGGGAAGGCCGATCGTGATGATACATTAATAGCCCCAGTGATTCTCAACCGCTATGCAGGTTTTCATTCCAATCAATCGGTACAGCAGAGTATTTCACCGATCGGCACACCTTAAACCAGAAAGAAAAGGACCTAATCAGTGGAATCAGCTGTCTCTCTGTTCAGGTTGGAATGAAAACCTGCAGACTATTTTGGGGTGATCACGTGCCACTGATCACGTGGCATCCCTGCTCTAGAGATAGACGGACACTCGGGATGTCTCGGCGTGCAGCGGAAAAAGATCAGGTCGGAGTGGCAGCGTTTTAAATTTGATATATGTGCTGCACTCTCATACGTGTGTAAAACTTTTAGGTATGGCCGCCTCGCTCCCCGCTCAACCCGTAGTCGTTTCTACTCACGCGCTCGGGCTGACAAGGCCAATTGAACTCATTCAAATTGAATTGAAATTGACATTGAAACATTGATTTGTACTTTCACGCCTTAGCTAGTTGATACAATAATGATAAAAATGTGTTGTCTTTGAATGCAACATGTTGGACGGCACCGCAGAGTTTTTGCACTGAACATACGTTGAGTTCACGGGACACTAAGCGCCACATGCCTCTGGAATGAGTAATTAAAGTATCTTGGCGTGGAAATTAATCATGGAACTGGGATTGCTATGGGGAAGGTGTAGACAGCCTATATATTCTTGCCACCTCAGAGGACTATTTATTAATGCATGAGACTACCATAACTGATTTAACACACACAAATCTGTAGCTTGCTGAATAACCGGTCCTTTCTTTTCTCATTTTTCTTCTTGTGTAGAATTCCTAAAAATATGTACAGTTCTTTCCTCAAATGTCAGAAGTAGGGCAGCGGCTGTTATCTGACGAAGGTGTCTTCGCTTTCCTTCACTGTCTCATTTACTCCATCCCCGCTCTTATTTCCAACATCCATCTCTTCCTCCCTGCCACATATTAACTCCAAATCGCGCTCCCTTTAATCTCTTTTTACTCCATCAGCGTCGGTGACAATTTTTTGCGCCCTCTTTTCTCATCTTCTGCGTGTCCCATTTGTCTCCTACTCCCCCTAATTCTAATTTCCAATGCCTGCTATTTCTCTCCATCTCCCAGTGCCTCCAATCTCTGTTTGTGTCCAATTTCTTTTTGTATCATTACTAACCGCCCCTCTCTCTCTCTCTATTCCTCTCTCTCTCTCTCACACGCACAAGTTATATTTCTGTCTCTTTCCCGCGCTCTCACATCCATTTCTCTCTCCCGTCCCTCCTGTTAACCAACCCGCCGCTGAAGGTGGCCCTTGTTGTGTCTCTGCCTTTGAAGGAAGAGAAGAAAACAGAGCCCTCACTTCACAGATTTCTTTCTTCTCCTGTCAACAGCGGCACTACATGCTAGAGGCACTTCATATATGTATTATTTCAAAGAGCAAAGCAACACAATCATAAGCGGCACGGGAAAGCAGCACGGCATGACGCGTGCAGACGATCTTGCAGAGGGAGAGAAAAAAAAAAGGGCTCACAACTAAGATCGTTTGGCGTCTCTGCATGGTTGCCCATTACACTGGTTTGATGAGACTTTCAAATAAGAGTTTATAACCAGTGTAGGGCCTGCCCCTCTCACAGCTTCCTGTACATTGCGTTGGCTTGCTTCACAATGGGAGTCACACTTCATGAAACCTCAAGTACTACAAGGTCCCCAAATGTCTGCGTGTTTGGCTCAACATCTCTCCTGTTAGCCAAGTCGGGTACATCAACGTAAACAAGTGCTGCGTCACGCCACCTCAAAGGCATACACCCTGAGGGCAAGCAACGATTGCTCATACGTCTTCAACTTCATCAACTTTCTGATGCTCATTGGTTGTTCCCTATGGCGTTATTGCCAGCAAGTGAATTCATAAACCAGCCCACACCTTTCAACTCTCCTCCGTGCTCATGGCCTCCAGCCCTCCGACCCCCATCCTCGCTACCCACAATGTACCTTGACGATATTGCCTGTTGTGTTGGGAACTTTTTTTCCACTTGCTAATTAGTGTCAATGCTCAATCCTCTTCTCCTCATATCCGCACTCTTTTCCACCCACCATCAAAGCTCTCGGCGCAATTAACGAGTAAAGCGAGGCGAGGAGGAAAGAGAAATGGAAGAAAAAAGAAAAAAGAAAAGGCGGGCATGCCATCTTTGAAGTGCAAAGCGAGACAGGGCAGGTAGCTCTTGTGTGGCGGCTTTCGTCGGTTCCTCGCGGCGCTGCTGGCAAGCGGAGAACAGGTATTCGACGGTGCATTTGTCCTGTTGTTGTCGAGCGCTTCACCTCACGCGCGGGGTAAAAGTCGGTAGGGTTTTTTCTGGGTTCTCAAGGAGTGTACGCTCAAGGCAGCGGCTGTAGATCTAGATAAGTGTGAATAATTACTGGCGAGAGGACCGGGGGACAGCGGGACGTAAACTCGCCAATAGTTCTCCGCCGCCCGATTGCTCTATTGAATGAGAGTGCAACAGGCGACCATTTATCAGCGAACACAGACGTGTCTTATGTGTCTGAGCTCTCCCTCAGTTGTAAAACAAAAGTGGATGAGCCGCCGCAGAGAAGGAAAGCGGCTGCACTGTTGCATTGTCTCAGAGTTTCTATGAAAAAGTGGTGGTGAAAGAAGAATGTGTTCACGTTCTGTCCAAAAAAGTTTATTGTGAAATTCTAATAATGCATTCTGATGATTAGTAAAATATTAATGGGCTGGAACTTGTCCAGTCTCAATGTAGTTACAGATACAGCTATTTGCAACAATGCCTGAAGACATTTATTTCCTGAATGGTTCAGACTTTGTACTTTCAATGCCATCTAGATTTGAGTTCTCTCTCTCTCTCTCTCTCTCTCTCTCTCTCTCTCTCTCATTTATATATATATGTGCAGTGCTGGAGAGAAGGGCTGGACGGGGGGGGCGGGTGTGGGGGTGGGAGCTCGATGCCCAGAGGATGTGACGCTTGATCAATGACTTGTGCCGAAGCCCAACCCGACGGGCCTTCTGAGAGACCTGTTGCTGCGGCACAAACGAGGGAGAGAGGTGAAGTAGAAAAGAGGGAGGGAGAAGGAGAGAAAGGAAAAAAAACAAAAACCACAAGCTCGGAAAGCAGGCCCGAAAAAAGCCCACGGAGGAAAACCCCTCAACCCCTCATGTAAAATGCAGTACGCAGACGGGAGTATAGACACAGAAAGGTAGCAAACAATTGGCAGGGGAGAAGAACAGTGGAGAGGATAACAGGGAGGGAAGGGTTGACAATATCCAGCAATTTCAGAGATCACACACACACACACACACACACACACACACTGACACACACAGTCACGCACACTGACGCGGTAGGAGTATGTGCTGGCACTGTACTTGGCATTTACAGTACCAGCGCAATGTGGGTGGGCTATGAACTGACACAGTCACACCCCGCTGACATTATATTCAATCTAATGCAAACATAGGACAAGGATGGGCAGTGCTGGAGAGAAGGTGGACAGTTTGTGTGTGTGTTTGTCTTTTTAATAACTACAGGGCTATTGAACACCCTCAGGATTATTGAGAGAGAGAGAGAGAGAGAGTGAGACTGGAGACAGAGGGCTAGGGGAAGGATGGATGCACCTTTGTGTTGTTATCCGACTCTGTCTTTCCACTCGACGACAAGGTGTGGGCACAAACCTAATCAATGGACGCGTGAGATTACATGTGTTCGCGGTTGCCTGGTGTGCACGTGCCAACTAACGGTAGTTGGATGACCTTGAGCGAGAGACGGAGAGTGACAATGGTGAGAGAGAGAGAGAGAGAAGAGAGACCGAGGGAAAGAGAGAGCTAGAAAAGAGAAATGTTGCACGCTGAATTAGTTAAGCTGCGCAGAGAAAGCGCGTGGGCGAAAGCAGCATAAGTAAGGTTACGCGTGGGTGTGTGATTTCGAGAAGCCTAACTTGATGATTACGAACCGAAAGACGGATTTCACTCCATCCAAGTTTTTGTGCAGGTGTTCTCATTCTTGAGAAATTGGCAGGAGCCTCCTGCCAGCGAGTGCAAGTCAATGGAGAATAAACCAATTTACCTTTAAGTCTTTGAAACACTTCTGTTACTTATTTTCCACTCTTTCTGCATCTTGTGGAACTAAATGAAACGGCTCGCACCACCTGACTCGCAGGATTGCGGACAGGCGGATACTGCCAATTTCTGAAAAAGATAGCACTGGCACAATAAGTCTTCGGAGTCCCGGTTAGTGATCCATAAGATCAATCCCAGAGGGAGACAGGCTTAGTGCAAGACAGATAGAGACGTGAGCAGCCAGGATGACGAGGTGATTGAAACTTTGTTCTGTCGGCACCGACAAGTTTGGTTCTTCTTACTGACTTTTATGGCCTGCCATATAATAGAGCGGCTTTTCAACTGAAATCGCACGAGGTAAATGGAGATGAATGCATTCCCAATACATAACGTAATGTGTTCCCTATATTGTGTATCTAAGCACACAGGCACACATACAGATACACAATTTAATGATCAAATCACAAAATACCTTTGTAATGCGTTCGGTGTTTAATAAAGCTTATCAATGCAGCACCTAGTCACACAGTAATTGCAAGCGTTAACTATAAAAAAGTACACCACAGAGGCTAATTCATTGGCTCCACTATTCAATGGCATTGAAATGATTTTTTAACTGTGGAGGGACAAATTACTGGCAATTTGTTCTTTCTTTTAACCACCTTGAATCTGAGGCAACAAAGGATTCAAAGCAGCTTGTCCAACAAAGCAAATTACAGGTTTTGCAACATGTGGGATATTAGGACCTCCTACTACCTTTTGTTAAGCATAACCCACTATAAAAACAGTGGAGCATGGCATTTATCTCCATGCTCCATGCTAAACTGACCAATGATGGCTTTACCACCAAGTACCACAATGTTATTTGGCCAGCTAACAGAAAAAGATTCACCTCAATCAGTTGAGTGTGTTTTTTCCCCACAAAGGACTGAGTCTTCTGCCAAGGGGTTGTGCCTTGATGAAATCAACCACATGCTGCTGCTGCGTTTAAGAACAATCTGTACTATATAAAGAAAAAGAAGACGGGTGTTTTCTATTTTACGTTAAGAGCGATGAAAGTGGATGGCAGCCTTCCTGTGTAATGTAAATACAGGCTTGATTATGAGAAGTGAATTTGCTTAAATGGGTGAAATTGAAAAGGGTGAGCACAAACACCCTGTAACTAAGCATACTTCACAGCATTGATTTTGTTTTTACTCCAGCTCTCTTCATTTCACAACAACAAGAAACTGTCTTTCAATGCGGCACTGCATGACACCTGTTTCCAGAAGCTTTGTTTTAAAGCTTTTGATCTCAGTGGTTAGCACCGTCGCCTCACAGCGAGAAGGTCCCAGGTTGCATTCCTGGTCCTTTCTGTGTGGAGGTTGCGTGTTCTCCCTGTGTTGCCGTGGGTTTCCTCCCACAAGACACGCAAGTCAGGTGGACTGGACTCTCTAAATCGCCCCCAGGTGTGAATGTGAGTGTGTTTGTCTGTCTGCGTTCGCCCTGTGATGGACTGGAGACCTATAGGAGGTGTTTCCCTGTCTTACTCCCAATGCATGCTGGGATAGGCTCCAGCTCCCCCATGACCCTGAGTAGGAATAAGTAGGCAAAGAAAATGAATGAATGAACTTGTTCGCTCAGAGATCCAGAAGCAGTGAGAGAAAAGTGACAATTCACGAACAAAAGGAAAGAAAATGCAGTTTTCTTCCTTTGCCTCAGGGCAGTTCAATTTGTAATAGTGAGCAGGACCAGACTGGCCATCGGGAGCTCTCCCGTTGCCTGCTTGGTTTGGCCTGCAGTCATGGTCACTAGCCACTGATTCAAATGCAAAATGGAGTATTTCATTTACTACAGGCTACAACAACATGGAGCAGCCAGTCAGCTGATCAGTCCTATCCCAGCTCCCACCACACGATGGGCCACACAGCATCTGCAAAGAATGCAGCCGCGATTTGTTTGTTTTGCTTCCTTCATCAGTCAGTGCTATGCCATGATGCCATGCGTACCTGTTGGCAATGTGCAGTGTGTGAAATCTGTGTAGGTAGATGGACAGTCACAGTCAGAAAAAGATGAATCCCGGTGGGCCGGTGGGCCGGTGGGCTGGTGGGACGGGCCGTGCCGCGGTGTAGAATAGTAATTGTATAAATTGTTCAAGTTGATTTGCTGCCGGTGAATAATTAGATGTGTGTTCTCCGGTCCAGACCTCTCTCTCCTTTTCTCTGTGTCAAACTGGCAGCACTGACAGACCTGACATGCCTGATAGGGAGATTAGAGCGGGACGTGATGGGTCAACTAATGATGTAATGACAAGTTGTAGATATGCTGCATTGCAGCCTGAAAGGGAAAAAACAGACAAAAATAATGTAAAAAAACAAGGATTAAAAAGGAATGAAAGAAAAAGGCACTAGACAGAGATCATGTTTAGTAAAACAAGCTTACAGCTTGTGACCCCAGGAGGTGTTAATGTGTGACGATTACTCTACTCTACTCTACTCTAAAAACAACTTAAAAAACAGAAAAAGAGTGGGCATTTTACAATGAAATTTTCATCCATTCCTGCTGTTTTACCACAAGATAATTGCAAATTGCATCACAATTTTTGATAAAAGCCGCTGCAAATTCAATCATTTTGAACCGCTATAATCATAAAAAAACTCTGGTGGGCCTGGCTAGTTTATCACAAGGGCCTGCACACATTAGCTTCTAGCTAAAAGGACAGATTTTACGACTGAGCAAAACGAGATAACTGCCCAATTGAATCCATTTCTTGTAAAAGAAATAGTGCAGAATCAAATTGCCAACACACTCATGTCATCATACAGGGAAAGTGTGAGCTGCATAAATAAATGCCTGGAAACTATCATGAAAATGGCGGTGCTGGTGCTGCAGTAGCAGTGGAGAACTGGCAGGTACAGGGCTGTCCAAAATATGCTTGCTATTGGCAACAAGACTGAGCTGTAGGCTATGTGAGATTATCAGTATGACTATGAACCAGTAGAACAAAGAGTCCCTGAATTTTTGGCCCTGTTAGTAAGCATTCACGACTGTACTCTATGGCAAGAAATAAGTGAAGAGTTTATCCCTCTCCCCAATCTGTGAGATCATGTCAACGCACAGCTCAGCGGAGAATAAAGGTAGATGGAAACAATGACTGCAAGATTACTCAGGGGATTTTCTGGGAAAATGGATACATTTTCTGACTCACACTGGCTATCACCTCTGTGACAATCATTTGAGTGTAGAAGCTTAAACAAACATGCAGAGTCCACACATTCATTCTTCAATGAAGCCGCTCCACATTGTACAGTCATGATCCTGTAGTTTCTAGCTTTGGCGAGAGAGTTATTCATGTTCACAAAAATTGACTCAACTGTCCCGGGCTAGCAAATAGCAAATGTGTGCCAAGTGCTGCCCTCAGTCCCTGGGGCTGGGGCCCATCTATACTCCTTCTTTGCAGAAATATTAAGCTATGAATATCACTCATTGTGTGTATTTAAAGACGCTGTAATGAGGACGTCAGTGTTTTCCTCACCAGAAAATAATTGATTCGATGACAGTGGTTGGGACTTTTGAATAATAACAAATGAGATAGATTAACCAATATTAATAAGAATAATAAGAAGATATTGAATATTACTTATTGATTAGATGAAAGATAGAACATTAGTAAGGTTGTCAACTACCAATATGTAGACAGTGACAATGTGATTATAGCATAGTAATAACAGCTTTATTGCCGGAAAAACCAATAACTATAAAGGTCAAAGCACTAAGATATGACATTTTACTGTGGCATTTAACTACAGCTGCATCTCTCTCTCTCTCTCTCTCTCTCGCTCTCTCTCCCTCTCTCTCTGTCTCTCTCTCTCTCTCTCCCTCTCTCTCTCTCTCTCTCTCTCTCTCTCTCTCTCTCTCTCTCTCTATCAGCTCATTTCACTCTTGCCTTTCACGCGAGCATCATTACCTTTAATAAATCTCGCCGGTGGGTGACTAATAGTTAGTGCTAATCAACTTGGAGGCCACCCGTCTTTATCAACCCATCTGACACTAATGCTATTAGGTGAGATGCATAGCCATGTGAGTTCATGAAATTAGAACCAGGGCCAGTGACTGAGCTAGCACAGACGCTAAGGCTCCCATCCACAAGCACTGTGATGAGATTAGCATGGCGCACTAGGCGCTGACAGACCTCATCATTTCACATCAGGAGCAGCGGGATAGGCCCGCTGTGAGAAAAGACATGCCACCCTCACTGGGGATGGCGCGCGTGTGTGTGTGTGCGTGTGTGTTCAAACTGATAAAACCTATCAACAATCAACATGACCCAACCTCTGCCTGCGAGGGCCAGATGTTCCACAGACCCCAGTGCCAATGCCGTTAAGAGCCGAGCCAAATACACCCCCTGATCCATGTTACTGATGGCGGCGCTGATAGGTCAAATTGACTGTTACAAGTTCCAGCAACAAACGGACGACCTGCCTTGAACACTGATTACAGCAGACAGGCATTGGAACATGTTCTGAGGAGAGCAGACGTTTGGACTGAAAGCTGTGTTCAGTCCAGATCTGTCATTCTGGGGCGATGTGACCTTGTACGAGGCAGAGCAAAGCACATTTGCGGTTGACGAGGCCAGGAATAGAGCTGCTGCTAGCTGAGCCCTCACAGTCCAAGGCTGAAGTCAAAGGCCATGTGAGCACTCAGTACTGCTCAATTGTAATTACTTGTATTCATTTTAAAGTCTTGCTCATATTGACTAGTTTCAAGAATTGCAATTTATATTATTTGGGAATTTTCAAGATTATACACTGCAAAATATATCCATGTTAAACAAATAGTTCCCACAAAATGAAAAGTCACCCCTATGTCAGCTGAAACGCCATAGAAGTTAGCCCCCGTAGTTCCATCTCATCTTCTCCCAAACTATTGAAATGAACAGGGCCTTCTTTGTACAGCTTCAAAAAAAGCATTAAATGTCCAATAAATGTCCATGAGATTTTCCAAAAACAGCTGGTGCAGTGTTTTGCCAAATTATGGCATTGTGGGTCCAAAAGTCCAATATTTACCCCATTATCTCCTATGTTTTCCTTACTAAAAATGCTGTGGTCATGATTGCTCTGAATATGGATCTAAATGACCTATTATCACTTTTGCAGTGTATAACTGCAATTTCCCAGCTTGGGATCAATAAAGTATATCTATCTATCTATCTATCTATAATCGCTTAATTCAAATAAATTACCAAAATGAGTGAATTATTTAGAAAGTAAGGGGAATGTGTCTGCTAGCAGACAGTAACATTAATCAGCTTTACAAATGCAGAATATGATTTTTCAGATGGGACGAGATGAGATTTGTTATAGGGAAATCGCGTAACACTTCAATTTCGGACTCAGCGAAGTTCCTCTTTTAACCATGGCTAACTTGCACACGACCCTTAAGTCTGCACACCTTTTATGGTGTTGAAGAGGGCTTTTACCTACGCAAATCGGCTTGAACGGACACGCACATCCAATTTACGAACGATCGGCGTTCATCACATCTACGAAGAATTTAGGAATGAGGCCCAATGACGCCATTGTATTATGTAAAATGCTCTCAGGGTGCAATCATTGAAACTTCATATTGAGGTATGCAATAGCCACTTTGGAGCTTTCTCAGGAATCAGACATTCATTCTTAGAAAACCATTCTTCCAGGTGTATAAAGGACAGTTGTAGGAATGATGTAGGGGTGAGTGGACGTAGATTGTCAGATTGAGTGTATGTGCATACACATGCAGGTACATAAAGGAAAATGTACATGTACATGCATATTCAAACGTACATCTACAGTCAGTCAGCACAAATAGGTGCAGAAATACTACCTCATACTAATACCTAATACCTATCGAGCTCCCTATCTCTGGAACAACTCCCTCTTTCGATCAGGGAAGATAATTCCATGGAAATCTTCAAACCTAAACTCCTATTCTCGTAATCATATGACCAACCTTAGTTTAAAAATGTCATATGATCATATGTCATATGATCCCAGCTGTCCTGCTGGGGGATGTCTCTTTGAATTGCCCTGCCCAAGGTTTCTTCTATTTTTCTCTTAGGGTTTTCTGGGAGGTTTTCCTTGTCTTCATAGAGGCCTTAGATTGGTGGTGCCAGCCAGGTTAGGCTACCTTAGGCAGGCTACGTAGGCTCATGTCCTCCTCTCTGTTAAGTCCTCTTCAACCTGTTACTCTGTTTTCATGTGCTTTTTTTCTGACTGATAATTGATAACATATTCTGTCATGAATCTGATTGTCTATCAACGTGTCCTAGTTACGACAGGAAAGTCCTTTGAGGCTTGTTTGTAATAAAGGGCATATAAATAAACTTGACTTGAATCCACATTTTGCATCAAGGAAAGATGAAAGGTTGGACTTGTTGGACTTGCAGAAACGAAATAGGGGATGAGTCGAAGTAAAAACAGCTATTTATCAGAAAATGAATTGATCAAAAAATAGCTGACAAAAATTGTAACTAGTAAGGACAAATGTGCACAACGACCGGGACTGAAAAGAGAATTTGTCAGGGCCAAGTGAGCTAGCGTTAGATTTCCATCCCTGCAGAAAAAAAGAGACATTGGCCCATGGACTGAATCTTATTGCAATTTTCACCATGTACATTCTTGAGAGATCCAAAGGATTGCTGTTTAAGGTGAAAGCAATATCAAGAACACTCCTCGACAAGAGTCCCCTTAGGTTTGCTTTCATTTTATTTGGACAGCCTCCAGAACCTAGAGAAATGAAGAGTGGGGAGAAGGAAGATTTCTAAGCCTGACAAAAGTGTCACTACTTGCTGGTTCAAGCACAATGGGGCAATTTAGATTGATCACTTTTTAATTCAGAGTTTATTAATGCTTAATCATCGGACAGGTGCGCCGTGAGGGAAGTCTCATGGGATGCACGTCCATCTTGATAGGGAAGATGCAAGTGGCCTCATTATTAAGCAAGCTAGGGGAAACAAGTGACTGCACACTACTTGAGCAGACAGAAAAGACCTCAGACTTCCCTTGGATTGGGAAGAAAAATGCTTTGTCATACCTCCTGTGTGGAGGGGGGATTGTATTTCTGGTTCACTGGGAGCTGAAGGGCCAATCAATGGACAGCGATTGATAATGAACCGGGATTAATTATATTGTACTACAAAGTGCTTCTATGTGAAAGAAGTTTGAAGGTTGGTCTCTGAAGGAATTACAAAAACGGAGAATTAAGAACAGGTAATGCGAGTATGGTTGGAAAAATGGCCGACAGTTTGACGACAAATTAAGACAAATATTTTGACAGGTTATGTTTTTGCCAGTTAAGAGCACTCACAGAAATCGTAAGGCTCCTACAATGTATGTGTCACTGTTTCTTCATCCCTTTCTTCACTACCACGCTGATTCATTTTCTGCATCATACTATACTGATATATTTGACTGTGAAACCACTGCTGCCTTCCTTCCATAATACGCAGAGTTTTGCCAGACTTATCTAACCCCTCCTCTCCCTTCAACCCATTTGTTTCCTTCCTCGTATTTTCCCCTCAGCGTCTGAAATAGGCTTCCTGGAACTGGAAATCCCATCCAGAAAACAGTAAGTCATATTATTTGACACCAAGTAGAGGAAGAAAGAAGTCATTAAGCTCTGCTAGGAAGGAAACAAAAGGGAGGCCACTATTATCCATCTTTCTCAGTATTCCTCTCCACCAAAACTTAGTTATATACATTTCCTCTGTATATTTGCTCATCTCCTCCATATATGTCATCTTCACGGGGGAGGGAGGGGGCAACAAAATGAGACTTCCTTCCCCGCTGCCCTAGCATTGGTAATGACTTTCTGAGGAGGAGAAATGTGCTCCCTCGTCACGATCTGACCTGACTGAACACATTGAGGCAATACAGATGGATCGAAGTAGAAGACAGAAAGACAGAAAGTCTCGCTCAGGTTATGAGTAATATGTCGGTCTACTTGTTTCGGCAAGCCGCTAGCTCATCTCGGGGAGAACACTGGCTGAGCAAAAGCCCCTCCTGTTTGACTGGGTGTTTACACCTGTGAGACAGGTGTGGAGTTGGTCGATAAGCCCGAGGCGAGTCAACTTCCTTTATCCAAGAGGAAAAAACAGAGAGAAGAATTCAATCACCGGGGATATAAATGAGACTGATCAAATGCTAGGCACAGTTTGCTGTCATCTTCTCTGTCCATCACCGTCAGAGACAATCTGTCTGTCTCTCTTTCATCTCTTTATCTCTGCCTCTCTTCTGCTTCCCGTCCGGTCTAGCTAGTCCTCTGATGCAGACTCCAGCTCTTCATATCTCTTTGCTTTCCTCAGAGTACTCCCCCACAGCCTGCCGCCCTCTAATCCTTCCTCCAAAGTTATCTCATTCTGCCTTTGACAGGGTCTCTCTTATTTTATTATTATTATATTATCATTATTTATTTATTTTACCATTCTGGCTCCTTTGTCTCCTTCCCAGTGCCCTTTTCTGATCCATCACTTTCCATCACTATGCCGGCACTGCTATCATGAATAATGAAGAAAAAAAACAAACAAACAGACTATTGAAAATGAAACGGGGGATTTTTGTGCCGAGTCAGCTCCCTCAACACTGATGGGATTTCCTCTGGGTGAATGTGGAGTCTCGGGAGGACATGGATGTACGTTCACGATCGGAAGACCGAAGAAAGAGGGCAGGAGGCGTGCTGGGTTATAGAGATGGGAGTAAAATGGGAAAAGTAAATCAACAGAGTTTCACCGGGCGGAAATGTGCAAGCCTCGGCATCTTTCGGTTCACGTCTGCGTGTCTCTGAGACCTAATGTGCATGCATGTATGTTTTTCTGTTTGCGTGCATGCATGTGTAGAGTATGCATCTGTCTAAATGAAGCAATGTGCATGTTCAGTAGGGTTAACAAACATATCAGTATATTGGTTTTCTATTAAATATTGGATCTATTGGATATCGACCTTCAAAAACCCACATCAGTCAAACCCTAACATTCAGATGTGTGTGAATGTGTTTACATGTTTGTGAGCATTTGTGCATGTGCTTGCAGTCATGTGTCTACTGCCTAGTAGTGGAGCTTTCTACCCTTGTGGACTGTGGTAAGCTTGCTCTTCTGGTCCAACCAGATTAGCTGTGATTTTAACAGATCCTGTCTGATCCTGCATGCAGCACCGTTCTCTCCAGTTCAAAGGGTAGCTTGGATTGCACAGGCCCGTCATAAATTATGCAACATACAGTATATGCAGAAATATGAATACAGTATGATATTTAGAAAACATGATGTATCGTGTTTAATTCTTTGGCTTCCTGGCTTTTACGCTCCAGATCTTGTTTCCCTTATGTGATTTTTCTAGAGCATTTAAGGCCAATGCACCAGATTTGAATTATTGACTACTATTATATACTAAGTCACAGATTTTATTCCCTCCTAACCTACCACATAGTCAGATACATTTACAATGACTGTCATCACTGGCACACAATGCTGTTTCATTTGCTAAACTTCCACTGTTGTTTCTCCATAATATGTATAGTGCCCTTCAGTGCCCTTGTTGGCGCCCATGGTGGAGATGAGCATATAAGGGATGTATAATATCAACAACGGTTTAGCAGTGACAAGACGAAAGTCAGTTAAACAATAATCTAATGTTAGGCTGAATATCACAAGGAATTGCCAGAGTATTACAGGGATGCTGTTCCCTCAAAATTGTTCAAATCATTAACTTCCTCATAAAACCCCCATCGTTTTGACAAATAGCCAAAAACTGTAATCGGGGTTGGACAGAAAAGAGGGCAGAGTGGCAAACACTGCCAAATGACAGGTTGATGACCAAAACATACACACTAAGACCTTAAGAGCAGATTCTTCAAATCAATGAAAATTTTACCCGAAAAGAGGACACAGTTTACAAGCTCTCCCAGCATGCTCTGCTTTTCAAAAGTCACTTTACCCCTGACATGCGGTGCAGTAACGTCAAGTTATTCAATTAGTGGAAACTCTCCCCAACAAATGGGATTCAATGCTCTTCTTCAAACAGAAGAAGAAAGGAAACACTAAACACTTTCTCTATCTGCAGACGGGTGCTATCCTGGGGAGAGCAATGACGAAAGAAAGCAAGAGAGAGAGAAAGGGAATCCATGGGCCTCGGGCTGAATTTATGCAAGGGGAAATGGAACCGCGTTGTCTTCCATTCAGTTGAATAAGCATTTATAAGTGCTGAGGAGTGTTAATGTAATGTGAAATTTGTACAGTACCGAGGCCACAGGGGAAGTCATGTGGAGATTGGAGAGAAAAGTCATGAAAAGCATTGACTGATGCTAGAAAGGATATGGATTTTCTTCTGATTATCTATTATATGAAAATAAATAAATGATATCAAATAATATGATAATATGAAAAGAAGTAAAGAAATATTAAGATTCCCATACACATACATCCTGTTCTTGCTATTTGTTTTGCAACCTTAGCCTATATCCAAGACATGGTGTATTTACCTCAATGGGGTTTGCATCCAGGAAGCTGGCAACACCATCCTCCAAGTCGGGTCCACGTGTTATGATTGTTAAATCGTCAAGTTGGAAATCAAAAACCTTTCCCAAAACACTACTATTAAGGGACTCAAGGGGGCGCCAAAGTCATCAAACTTCAAATTTAGTAAATTGTAAATACACTTTGGAAAAGACATTGGGCTTCATTCACAAAACCTTTTTCTTTCTTTTATCTTTTTCATTTCTTCCAACTCTCCATGTGATCAACCCATTACAGATTTGATCTTGTATTGTTAGAAATAAGGACAATTCTGCAAATACGCCATTGCAGCCTATTAGGTCTTTTTTGTCTACAAATGTAGGACACTGGAACATTGTTGTTAATGAGGTTTGGCTCTACTGTAATTCATTTTGCAAAATAAGGCATTCTAAGAGGCTTCCCGCATGTTTCCAGACACTCATTTTGATTGTACCAACAAACAAATTCAGATACGGACAAAATGATGATTGAGACTTTGTTCGTACAAATGTTCGTACAAATGCTTTATGATCAAATCTGATCTTATGCACGTTTCATTGCCCCCATTGATAGCATTTCCCTTTGATGATTTTGTTTTGTTTTATTTCTTTTTTGGGGTTGATTACTTACCAGTGGGTAACCCCTTATTACACACTTTCTCCCAGAACCATTTCTAATTTCACAACTGACTTGCGTTGAATACTTTGCTATGAATTATTTAATGTGATGTTTTGTTGTTGCTGGAACATACATTGTTATTAATGTGCATGAAATGATGGTTCTCATTACGGAACATGTGTCCTTCATGTGGTTTGACCCCCGACCTCTGGTTTTTTAATACAATTATCAGGTTTAAGGCTTGACTGGCCTTGTGTGCCCAATCACAGCACAAGTCAACATACAGGTTTAATAATCGAGCTGGCCTTTGCCATACATCACAAATAATTCTCTTTGTTGCTGTGGACAAATCCCTTGTGGAGCCCAGAGGAACATAGGACAATCCCTTCATCTTAAAAAATTGAATAAATAAGAAAACATACAGAAGGCACGGTGCTGTTTCAGTTATATAATACATAAGTCTGCTGAGGAGCCCAAAGAAAAAACGGGATAAACAGACTTTAAAATGCACTATACTTTTTTCAAAAAGTTGATGACACAGTGAATAACAAACCACCCAAGTGTGACAAATGAATTGTGTCTGTACACACACACAAATGCACAAACACACACTCACACACCATTTTTTTTTTTAATTAATTCAACCATGACCGCATGATTCAACACCAGAGAGAAGCATTAGTCGTTAGTTTATGTATTTTTTGAGTCAAGAGTTGTTTTCTTCCTTGTTAACCCATTTTAATCCCCCTCCCCTTGCTGAGCCATACATAAATAACTCTCAAAATGGATTCAAAAGTTTCTAGGCCCCCTGTAAAAGCGATACACAGACACACTTTTAGAAATGAATTATTTTCTAAGAGCAGGGCAGACTTTACCACGTTAAAGAATGTTAAGCAATTCAACATTATGAATACTTGAAGGTTGTAGTACTTCAGTAATGTAAGTAGGATGACCAAAACAATGAAGAACAAAAGAGTAAATATTAAAAGGTGTTACATGTAGCATCTTTAAACCTTAATATGTCATTGTCAAATTAAACAAATGAGGCCCCAATCAATATGTTTCCAACTTTCGCAGTTCAAACTAACATAAAGCAAAGCATGCATGACCTTTTCCCTGCTAAACTTTTCCAAAGAAAATTCCCAATCACAGGACCCAAAATTCTTACCATCAATTTGTTTCTTTACACTAGTACTATGTCCTCCGCTTTTAAAATAGGTGTGATTAAGCCGCATTTAAAGAAAACAAACCATGATCCTGAAGTATTTCAGAATTACAGACTGATCTCAAACCTGACGTGTCTTTACAAAAGGACAAAATGGACAGGTTGGTTATTGGATCAACTAGCCATAGGCATTGGTTTGAGAATACTACTCTAAATTTGGTAACGGCATGATCTCCCAGAGTCCATCTTGGCGTTACATTTGATCCTATCCTCTCGTTGGAGTCACACATCAAGGAAATTTACCATCATTACAATACTAAAATTCAACCTATATAATAACGATGTCAGACGCAGAAAACCTACTACATGTCTTTGTATTGTCAAGATTATTGCAATGTCCTGTACTCTGCTGCCAGAATCAACAAGAAGATGTGACTCCATAACGCCTATTCTGTTCCAACTACACTGGCTCCCAGTTCATGCCAGATGCAACGTTAAGGTGCCTCTACGGCATATTACACGGGCTGGCACAGTCCTATTTATCACATCTTGACGCACCATATATACCTCCACATGCCCTCCGATCAAAGGATGCTGGCTACCCATCTATCCCAGCAGTCAAAATGAAAACTGTGGTAGTATAGAGCCTTTTCTCACCATGCTCCCTGTCTCTGGAACAGTCTCCCTGCTCCGAATAAGAGAGGCAATCTATTTATATCTTTAAATCCATGCTAAAAACCTTTTTATTTTCTCTGTCATTTGGCCATATGTAGCTTTGCACAATTAGGGAGTGACTCAAGTCTCTTCTTAGGGTTATACAAATAAACTTGACTTGGTAGCGTCTATCTCACACTAGTGGTATTGTTAGTGCTAGTGTTAACCCTGTTGTAAAATACAGTGTAGAGGCTGCCATCTTCTTAGAGATGGTGTTGGTTGTTCTGGTCTCACAATCATACCAATGTTTCTCTAAAAGATTTGGCCAGCAATTAAGATATTGCACATTTGGTTGGTTTAAAATAATATTGAGTAGTAGTACAATGTAAAAATCATTGACAATCTTAAATATTTATACTGTATTTTACAGGGAGAATTAATGATCAAATTGCAGTAATCCAATGGATTACATTACTGATTTGTTTTCGGTAATCAGTCATTTGTAATATATTACATTTTAACTGTCCACGAAAATTAAAAGTTGTTTTTTTATGAATTATTCCTAAATAAATAATAAATATATATAAATAATTATAGGTTTCATTAGTGCTATTTTGCATTGTCAAGTGAACTAAACATATTTGGATGGACACAAAATGCCTGTTGTGAAATCAAGTGACACTGAAGTACACATTCTGTTTACTTCACATACTCTACTACTACATACTACGGACACACTCTAAACATGATCTCACTGCCCCCTCCAAACCAGTACTTCATTAGCTTTCATTGCCTGAGACATCAGGAATAGGTTTTCATTTTCAATTTTGTGAAAATAATTACTATCTGTTCAGACGCCAGTTGTGGTGATAGCAATGTTAGTGGCACTTAATTAATTGATTTATCTCCGGGTCACTTCTCAACAATATTTTTTGCTTCCCATCTGGTGCGCCTATTGGATGTGATAAACCCGCAACACCAAAGCAATCAAAAGCTGTTTCTATTACTCCCATCCTAATGCTTTATCTTGCCATCGTCACTAGCTTGATCACGTGAAAATGTGATCAAGAACATTTGTCTACACTATAGCCTCTTTGGCACTGCTATCTCCCAACCTCTGAATCTTATCAGTGGTGTTATTATATTGCCTTGTGCGCTGAGGAGGAATCTTCAGAACAGTTTGAGACTCCAAATAAAGGCTAGAAATCATTTTCATCTCCAAACATGGAGTCGTCGACTACTCTGGCTTATATTAGTTTGCATTTTGCCATTACCAGACAATAACATCCTTGATTTGAGCAATTCTTCTTCTCGGCTCTCCTCCCATTCATACAATCCTCCTTCTACCTACCAGACATAAAGCAGCGAAAAAAAGCAGGGAAAGCAGTTTTGTTTCAGTTTTCAAAGATGAGATTCCTCCAAATAGACTAGGAGTATTTGTGCGTTACAAATACTCCTTCAAAAATGTTGAGGGGTTTAAAAATTCAGAGCTTTTTTCACACAAAAGTGTTCGTTCAAGAGGAGGGGCAACAGGTTTGCTGTTACACTAACCCTAGATAGAATGAGCTGGACTAAAGGGTAAATTATGTCACTGAGCGTACGAGTCTTATTCTTGGAGTTGAATGACTGATGTGAAAAAGTGTATGAAGGGCAAGAACTTCAAGCAAGCTTGAAAAATGCACATGCCTCATTGATGTATGAAGCTTCAAAGACCAGCATGGGAACCAGAGCAAAGGCAGAACCCTGCCCAGGACCGTGGATGAATCAGACCCTCCCGTCACCTCGGCATGACCCCAGTAAAAGCAGAATTGTGTCTGATCGCGGCCCTGGGGAGTCCTGGACACACAATGTATGCACGCGTGTGTGTCTTTGATCTCGTGGATGCTCTCTTACCCAAAGAGGAGCCTTCAGGGAGACACCATCAAAAGCACCTAATTAATCAAATCTAGTGCAGCTAGGGTACAGGTGGAACACCAAAGAGGGATTCTGGGAAAAGACCCATGTCCAACCACCCCGCAACCCCCTAACTCCCCCACCCCACCACCTCCAACAACACACACATCTCCCTATTCCACCGGTATACCTCTAGGAATCCAACTCTCTGAGTTGCTGTTGGCATGAGTTTACTTCAATTGGATAAATGGATTGAGCTCCGGTGCACAATCTAGCCAAGCCCAGGTAATTCCATGGATGAATGCGGGTCTCAGCCCTTACTTTACCATTACACACACACATCCTCATTGGCCTCATGTTCAGGTCAGGATCAATAAGCTGATTGATTGAATAAGGACAGCTTGGCAGCAGATAGGGCGTGGGTATGGGATTGAGTATGGAAGACATTGGCCCTCAAGAAACCAATCGATCTGACCTTTTGGGATCAATGATCCACTCAAGACTAAGTGAGAAGTGTCTGGCAGCTAAAATAGCTTCACCTAATATCCAAGTGTACGAATGCATTTTTGTGGCCCGATGGCAAGTAAATGTGGAAGTAATTGATTGACTGAGTTCTAGTTTGCAGAAGTTTAAAAGTGCTTGGCGAATGAAAAGTTCTATATTACTTGTTCAGCATGCCATCATCCATCAAAGTAATAGTTAGAAATCAAGGTAAATGCCACCCTGCACTGGGTTTTCCAAGAAAGCATTTGCTTTATTATGACTTAATAATGCATACCACGAGGGACAGCAACGGCAGATCGGCTAGAAAAGTCTGATTTTATTCCCCTCAAGGTATTTTTGACAATTGGAACCACAGGTACACACACACACACACACACACACACACACAGTGCTGTGGGAGAGATGTCAACAACCTAGCACAAGCACACTAATTGGATAGTCTACAGACTGTATCCTAATTACATCAGAATGAACGTTGGGATAATGAGATTTTTTCTGTCTTTGAAAGGTATGCTGTACTTGTAATTGCTTCCTTCTGTTTTATTTGTCTTTTAACTGTAGTTCATTAAAAGAGAGCGAGCGCGAGAATGAAGAATGACAGTGTCTCCATATCTTACACAGGTAATTATTATCCCAGGAGACGGGTGGGAGGACTTGACAGGAAGAGAGTGCCACCCTCTGTTGGAGTAAGGAGCTGTTGAATCTCCCGACTGCAGCAGCAGCCATAAAAAGATATATGAGCCTTTCAGCCTTTTGTGTTTCGTCACAGTATCACATGACAGCAGGTTCCATGTTTTAATGTAGTGCACTAGAACAAGAAAGAAATTCTTGCTTTTCTCATGAGGCAGACAAAAAATTGTCTCCCCAGAGCCAGGAGGAGTTGGTGAGGTAATTGCAGGGTGAGAGTTTGGGTATAATTAAGACCCAACCCCAGGCAGTGAGGGGTGGTTAGCCTATATATTATTGAAACAACACAGTGACTCGTAAAAAGCGTTGAGCATGGTGTAGCGTTGATGTGCTCCGTTGACCTTGGGGTTTTATAGTCCGGGGCAGTTCATTAACAGAGCCGGGTCGAAAGGTGCACCATTTGCTGCATCACTGACGCATAGCTGAGTCCTGGTTCCCCTGACAACATATTTATTGTCAAAGAGGGAGAGGTCGCAGTGAGCTCATTGGGACGAGCCCTCAAGGTTGGAGGGCCTATTTAAACCTGGTCTTTCGATGCCTCATGGGTATCTGGGCTCCCTCAAGGCTTCCCATTGATGAATGAAAGAATGAAGGTCAGCCTCTGCTAATCTATATTGACTCATTAGACGTGAGTTACCAAGTGGCCTAGAGATGCCGAGAGGTTTAAAGGAAACAGCCTGGATGGAGTCTGTGGGCTTGATTTCATACATAGCACCTGACATTCATCTTTGAGGTGTCCTTTGACATGCAACATTGGACTTCTTGCTCTTCGCTAGAGTTCTACGTCAGCGACCTGACGTAAAAAAGTAAAGTTGTTGTCCTTTGGCATGTTACCTTTGTTTTAGCTAGTGGAGTGTGACAGAAAAGAGGGTGAGGGTGGTGATACGCAACAAAGGGTATGATGTGTAATGGCATGTAATGTGTCTAAGCTCGTTGACCCACCTTTCCATCGAATACAGCTAATTATTTCAGTTGTTACTGCGCCGATAGGAGCCTCACCTCCCTTAGAACAGCATCCACTGTGGAAGCCACATTGCCCTGAGGTACACGCCCACAAAGAGATTATTTACTGTGAACAGCGGGCTGCTTTTTAGTCAAGTCAAGTAAAGTTTATTTATATAGCCCTTAGTTACAGTCTCAAAATGAATGGAAGAAACCTATGGGAAGGACCACACAGAGAGAGGGATCCCCTTCCAGAACGGTCAGGCGTGCAGTGGGTGGGCAGTCTGCAATGTTTGTATGGCGCTCAGCACTTTTCACCATCAAAAAACTACAGTGTGCTATATGCCACAGTCCATTATCTCCATCTCCAGAGTCTCGGTCACGATGCAACACCTAAATGTATGCCTGCCTTGGGCTAAGGTCTAGTCACACTCTTGTCTCACTGCAGGGGTTTCTCAGGTCATGCATACATGCAATGCGAAGAATACAAATGATAAAGCATTGCTCTATTTGTAAGACACTGCAAGTGCAACCATTTAATAACACCGTGTTCTTCTTATAGTCCCAGGCATATTGGTCTGACAAGCCAGGTCTGATGCCATGAAGACCACAGCCAATTTTCTGTCTTTGTGTATCTGGCCTATCGGATCAGGTTGTAGATGGAGGGACTAAAACCAAAGCACAGTGTTGTCCAAATGCCGCAGCTGTTTTGTTTCAGCTCCAAGATAGATAAGTAGAACAAATCACCTCTCATCCAAAGTAATACTTTATAATTATTGTCCTGGATAACAAAGGTTCTGGGAGGAGAAAAGGTTGTTGGACAACTTGGCCATTCCTCCTTGCCTGTCGAACGCTCCACCAATTTGCCCAAATGTAATCTCACAGAGTCGAGGTGAAAGTAACCATGGCGCAACAAGTTTCATTATTGGCTTATTCTAAATCAATCTTTGAGAAACTTTGGTGTGGAACATCCATTAAATGTAGGATCACCCACAGTATTCTTTAGCAATTTATACTTTCTGGACTCTGTAGACAGTGTCAAACCAGGTTATTCCACCCATATGAAAGTTCTCAGGAAGGTATTCCCTCAAGGCCTTGCAAGGCTCTGTAAAAGGCATTTTAAAGTTTGTGGCGTGGGTAAATTCAAGTGCCCACCGGCTGCAGCCTTTTTAGCCTATGTTGCCATTCACCCTCTCCTCCCAAAGAACAGATACATAGTGAACGAGCCAACACAACTGTGCCACTACACAGTTGGTCGACAAAGCAGCTGATGAAGAAGAATCCACTGCCAGCAACCAAGCAAGCCAAGAGCCCCAAAAAACAACAAACCTTTTGCCAGCCAGTTACACACAACCGCGATCGCTATCTATCCTACAAGGCATGCTGGCTGTTTCAGGCCCTTTGTGTGTGTGTGTCTGTGTGTGTAGACTTGTTTCAAACCATGGGAAGGGCTACATATCTTCATGAGATTCAGCACCTGAGGGTTACAGAGTGGATCTCAGTCCTCAGTCATTCTTTTGCTCTGAAAGGGGTTTATTAGACCCACTACTAACTATTGGTCAAGCCTTGGTGAGTGTATGGGACTCGATCTTCTTGCACAGACAAACAGTGGGTGGTGATATCACTCTCTACAAAATGCTCACTAACATCTACTAGTAACATGGTATTTCTATTTGGCACTCGGTTTGACACATGCTGGGTGTTGTGTTGAAGCTCACAGTGTGCTCACATGTGCTCACAGACACTGGATGGATTTTGAAAGATGTCATAGCTAACCTTTTGTAGAAATGTCCTGTCGAAATGATGAACATTTTTTCCTTGCTGGCTTGCTAATGTATTTCTTCCGTCCTAATTGTTGTTGTGTTGCTTCTTTCTGCTGCACAGCAGAGGAGTGTCAAAGGAGAGGAGTGCAAGCCGCGTGACTCCTAGGGATTCAAAATCACTACACTGCTAATGCAACCTCTTTGTTGAGGTTGGATGACTCATAATACTGTAGTATTTAACACCCTTGTGCATTTCAGAGATGATGTCCTTGCAATAGTTGAAGTCTGTGACAGTAGATCATTTAACATAAATACTATAGTGTAGTTTCCCGCTGCTTGTGTGAGCATAAAATTAAAATAATAAAAAACATGAAATTGAGCCGGCCCTTAGGAGTGATGATGCAATGGAAAGCGATGCGGATAAACCGAACTGTTTCGGACCACAAGGAATTAGAGCTGTACTGACAGTGTCAACACGCTATGTGATGGTATCAAACCTCCCTCACATTATACTCATTTGCAGGATGAGAACATCAGGATCTTTAAGCCTTTTTTTCCCGCTCTTTCCATTTTACCCTGAATCTTACCCTGAATCCTATAATGCTCAGCCCTGCTAGGAAAATCCAGACAACTTCCTGAGCTGGCAGACGACAGAGACAGCCTCGGGGCCACTCCATTACAAACAAACAAATCAATGGCTCCAGCAAGCAGCGTCCTACTGGATATCTCCCCCTGCCAGTCAGCTCCGAGCTCCAACTGATGCTTCTCTATTCTGTGTGCGAGAGCGCGAAATCAATGTGTAATCATATTCACACTATTCTTTGGCAGGAGCCATCGGGGGCAGACGCATGGAATTGAGACGACCCGCTTGATGCAAAAAGGGCACAGGAGAAGCCAAATACACCCAAATCACTTTCTGTCTTTGTTTCTCCTTCGTTCTACAGAGCCCTGATTTTCCTTCAAGTCTCAGCGTTGTTGAAATCTCTCTAGATTGCACCTGACAGAGGTGACTCATTTCCAATCGACCCGATTAGTATCACAGGAGTAGCATTCGGTGCTGAGATAGTTTTTGCATGGGTTGGTTGAGTGGCTACATATACCGTACATTCCCTCACCTTTACCCCCTCTCCGCAATATGTGCCAATGCATCACCTGTTTGCCAGCCCACTGTGGAGGGAACCATTTCACTGTGCCCTCTCACATCTAAAGTGGCTAAAGTGTCCACTGCATGAACCGCTATGATTTTCTTTTCTTGATCTAAATGCTAACTGTGGTCTTTTAAGCTAAGTGCCTGGCCGAGGACGTCACTGCCTCAAGCTGTTCTCATTAGTTACTTTAGCCGTAGTGCTAATGTGGGTAACCGCCCCCACATATCAGCTATAGGGAAAGAGCAGAGTGTGCACGGTGTTCCCTTGCGTAAGTCACACACAAGCAGTGGCCAGGGGCATCGTGATTATGGCTAACAATGACTGCATTAAACAATTTAGCATGGCATATCACACCGGGGGTACAATGTCAAGGAAAATGTGCCAGAGCAAGTGAACAAATCCACAAGTCACAGTTTTGCCCAGGCCTAGTCAGATATACAGGTTGACCCTTATGTATGCCATGTTGTGACTGCTTCAAGTACCCATGGTGCCATGTACAGTGGGTACGGTGTTATTGTCATCTTCTTCTATCCATTGTGCTATGGACAATACTTATTCACCAGTGAACAATTACAACAGCACACACTTTGATAATTGACTGTTTATAGTGGCTGCGTGGACTTCTGCTTAATCTCAGTAACCTCTGAAAGCTTCGCTGTTTGGTCAGCTTCTGTACTGCACAACGTGAAGCCAGTTACCAACATCCCCGGATAAAAGAAACACTGCTGCGGTTCCTGAGCTTCAAAGTTGAACATCTTACAGCGGATAAGTTAAGTAGAAAACAGCTCTAGCATTTCAAAGCCATTAAAAATTTCATCCCTCATTTCCATCTCTTTTAAATTGCAAGCGCCGGTGAAATGCATAAGGACCGCAGCTCGCCTGGCTCTATTATTCAGAACACGCCGACTGTATTGTGGCTAACTGAGGGCTTGAACATGATTATGCACATATATTTCCTTTGTACTCTGCGTCGCCTACCTTTAATCAGGATCAGCTTTTCTTTTTCTTTTTCTTTTTTGCAAAAATGCATGTATGACTTTGACTACAGCCGCTATAGAGTCAGAGGAGCGCAAAGACCTATTGTCACCTGTAAGTCCATCATTTTAAAGATATTTTCTTTGATGCACATCATATCCATTTTTTATTTCAATTCCTTTGTCCCCTTGCTTTTGGAAGCCTAGCATGCTTTAGATTAACATAAGAAATGTCCATTTTTAGGTGGACAGAGAGAACAGAGACATGAGAGATGTTTGTGTTACTTCAGAGAAATCCTTTTTAGGAATAATTTTGTATATCAAAGTATGTCGAGGTCTCAGCTGGGGAGGTTGCATTGGGTCTCAGTGCGTCTATCAAATTGAAGAGTTTATACATCCACATTCAAAGCATCTACAAACAATCAGCCAGCAAGTCAAGAGTCTTTTTGAAGACGAGATTGAAAGATCATGACCAACCAAG
Organism: Hoplostethus mediterraneus; assembly: GCA_034670385.1. Lineage (NCBI taxonomy): Eukaryota > Metazoa > Chordata > Actinopteri > Trachichthyiformes > Trachichthyidae > Hoplostethus > Hoplostethus mediterraneus. The sequence continues at coordinate 872,933 of JAXDDW010000146.1, forward strand.
GTCCTTAACTTGATAGGAATAGAAATAGAAAGAATAGAAATAAACCATACATGGATGTAGAGACATGCATACTACATTTATTGCCTGGCATCATACAATTTTACTGAAAGGTGAACAGAAAAGAAACGTTACATACTAATGATAGTTAGTAATCAAACTGATCCTCTGTGATTTTGTTTGTGTTGGTACTGTAGTTATTTTTATCTTGTAATTTATAAAAAAATAAAAAAATAACCTTGCCAGTCAACTGCTGTGGTGGGTTGACAAAAGTGTTTTGTCTGGTGAGGAAACAAGGCCAGTGTCAATTCCTCACATTACTACTGAGCTAACACACACACATGCGTACACACACACGTGTTCTGCCTCCATTTACAACTCATGCTACATATACAAACATCAATCATTTCTACAGTCCACTCACACTAACTCCACTCTCTTACTATTCAATATATTTAACTTTTTCAATTTCATTCAGCACTCCACCCATCTCATGATAGGGAAAAAACATTTAAGGAAATAAATAGACCCTACTGTCTCCCTCCATTTCCCCATCACCTCAAGAGATAAGGGGACAGAAACTGTTTTCTCATCTTCCAGAGTATGAAAATAAATGATGCTGGAGGATATGGAAGATTCGAAGCCAGGGGCCTACTGGAGCAGCAAACTGTATTCACTCAACTCTTTCCCTGGGAAATTTTCTTTATGAATGAGCAATATCCCAATAACGCTTTAACAAACATGCCATTCTGCCTCATTGTTTTAGTACTTAAACTTGAGAGTTGGCCATCAATGTGTTGCTCAATCAATGCTGTGATCACATGGGGCGCTTTTTTCTCCTACGCAAATGCAAAGCAGTGAAAGAGTTGCATCATTCTTGTTGCTATGCAACAGAAACTTCTAATTATCATTAACTATCTAATTTGAAGGAACAAATAATGTTGTTGAAAATTAAAAATGGACAAAAGAAAGTTCCATAATGGAGGATGCGGGTACAAGATAATATCTATTTCAAAGGCTACTGTTGCATGGTGCTAAAGTTGGAACATATTCAACTCGCCCAGGGAGCGCCCCAAAACACGCCACATGAAAAATGCAAGGCACATACTTTGGAGGAAGTGCGACTGCTGCAACGAAACCATTTAAAAAAAACAAAAAAAAAAACAGTGCAGGTGTGTTCAAAAAAGTGTCCTATATGTTCCATTTTAACATGATGGGATGATGAATCTTTTATGAAGGGACTTTGCGCCCCGGGCGGTGCCTTGTGTCTTACTCACACTGAGTGGTGTGTGCATGATGCTGCACGTTCTTGCACTCAAACCTACTTAACAGACTCCAATTGGTAAAAGGTTGCAGTATGCCTTTCAAGACAAATTAACGATTATTTTAGTTGAAAATACATAAAACAAAATTGCTGATACGTGCTGTTCTCTCTTGTATGGAGAGATCATCGAGCCAAACTCGCAAGCTAGCAAAGATCTGGCAATTTAATGTGGCCTGGCTTATCTGCAAAAGTACAGCGTGACATTCCTTTCATATGAGAGGATAAGTTAAGTGCAGCATATATGCATGACAGGAAAAGTGTTTCATGCTGACAATTGTTTGACAAAAGTTTCGATTTTTTTAACATTGAAAACTACATTGAAAGGAAGCCCCATTCCGTCATATAAACATATGATCTTCCACATGCCAGTTGTTCCTAGATCCAAACTAGATTATGCCATCGCTTGGAATAAACAAGTTGTGCGGGCATCAAGCTTGTTTTAAAGTTTTTATGAAGCACAGTACAAATCGTCAAACAGAACAAAACCATGTCTGTCGACTCAACAACACGTGGCATAAGAAGTGGTTCGGTTAAAATATGAAATTCCCCTGCGAGGGGGGAACGTGATACCTTCATTCTTACCTTCCTCCCACCCCTGGGGACTTCCTCCCTTCTTTTCGGCCTTCTCGTTCCCTTCCTCCCACGGGTCCCCAGTGGCCACTATGCTCCATGTGAATTCTGGGTTAGCCCCCAGGTGCTGGTCACATATTTTGCTATTGCCAGGGCATCGGTGATCTGGTGAAATGAGAGACATTTGTGAAATAACCTTAACTCTTGAAGCCCTGATCTAGAATTCAATTTCAATTTCAATTTGAGGTATAGTCACATATTTTCAATATAACAGTTGATTTGATGGGAACTTTGACAAACGTCACCAATGTAAACAATCATTTTACCCCCTCAAAATACATGGAAGACTCATCTTTGGCTGGCACATACTGTCAGTCAAGAAGTCAAGGGTTAGATGCAGTACGAGTTAAGGTATTGTAGCAAATTATACCAACATGCTCTCCTACATGTTACTCAGAGACAAAAAGACAGGGATGCCTCTTCTCTCACTCATCCTCTCTCTGTCTGTCTCTTTACCGCCATCTGTCCTTCCCTCCCTGTTGACAGACGTCATGTGGAGTCATCCCTGTGGCTCGGTAAATGATAATCTGTCTAGGAGAGGGCTCTATCACTTTCAAATGACTTCTCACCATGGGTCCGGGATGAGAGGCACTCAAGAGTGCCATGCAATCAGCTTTTCAAAGTCTCCGTACTAGTCCTCTTCAATGGCGGCATCTTTGTGCCATGACACAGTGACCGGGCTCGTCAGACCCGTGTATAGCCACCAGACTATCAATAAACACTGTCATTAGCATCAAATTAGCATCCCTTTAGAACCCAATCAGTGGAAATTGACGCCCTACTGTGTTATTGTAAAGATCACACACAGCGTTGGGACTAAATTAAACCCTAAAAGCACATTGATTGCAGTAGACTATAGGGTCTGACCGATGTGGGTTTTTGAAGGCCGATACCGATACCAATGTTTTGTGCTGATAGTCTTTGACTTTGGAATGCTATTGATGATTACAAGTGTTTTTACAATGATTCCAATGTATTCTGGTCAGTGTGGAAGAGCCTAAACAACGTTAGACTATCATGAGACAAACCTCTCTACTGAAACCAACAATAATGACATTATTTCATGGTGAGCAGCTCCTTAAGGCAGGGTGACCCATCTATTCAGTGACAGGAAAACTCTGGTACATTATTGCCCTTTAAATGAAGAATTTATTTACAAACACAGTTGGACATTTAAATGAAAAAAGTGTATACGCAAAGAGAATACAATTTCATTTTTACAGAATCTGCATCATATCTGTCATTTAATACAAGGCCAATATTGGCAAATCGGTCTAACCATAGTAGGCACACTTGTTCACCCAATCCTTCACAACACGCTTGGCAGCATCTCCCACTGCATCATCAAACATCTTATTTTGGACTTCTTAAACATTTGTATGAACAGCAGTATTAACAACTGGACTCAGAACACAGGTGGAACAAGTTATCGGTGACTGCAGATGTTGGATGGGCTGCTTAAAAGGAGCGTTGCCTAATGCGGTGGCAAGACGGCATCATAGGCTGACTTTAAATGACACGGTTGCTCACTTGAGGAGGCAGCTGCCTTCAGAGGACATCATACTGTAGGAGCTGTCTCTCCCCGGCCACTTGACGCATGGTTTACATGTAAAACTTGTCGTGTGGAAAAAAACATTGATTCCTTTAGCCAATCGCCACCGGGGACCTTGAGAGCCAATGAAGTGTGGAGGAATTGAAGGGTGCAAGGTTGCAGTGAAAGCTGATTGCCTTCCCTTCAATAAATGTCTGTGTAGCTAGGGTAGAGTGATGCAGTGTGTGTTCAGCCCTTTAAACCCACATTGCGCTGAGATCAGCACAGTTGTTCTGACCCATGTTGATGCCTTTCTACTAAAACTAACACTTTTCGTTTCCTTACATATATGAATCAGTTTAATAGTTTAGAATTCACTATTGAAAGGGTGAGAATGGTTACCATTGCTAATACTGAGGCACTTAATAACTAATGATTTATTGCTATACAATGGGTGCAAAAACTTTTACCTTTGGGTCACAGAGGCAACAATTTTATCCTTCTTGTTGGTTCAACTATAAAAAAACAACACTCCTTGTGCTGAAAATTTGCAAAGAAAGTTGCGCCACTTGCGACTCATTTTTCTCTGACAAATGTGTGTGTGTGCGTGCATGGGAATATTTTCAAAACCCTTGCACATCGATTGCATGCAGACATCTGCATACCTTACACACTCACAGAAACTAACATAGACATAAGTTACACAGCTGTCTCTTCGCATTTTTCCGCCCTCGTATGTTATACCCACATTCGTGCGTGCAAAAGCATCTTGCGTGTGCTGCCAGATGAGGCTGAGAGATGTGATTCAACTGGGACTGAGCAAGATCTGGACCCGTCATCCAGTTTCGCCCACCTTCTGCGTGTGCAGAAGTGAATCAAAACCGATGACTTGCCAGATGACCAGGGACACAGCTTAAACAGTTTTCAACATGCTAGTATACTCTGAAGATGTGATCGTATGCTTCTTTGACATCACTCAGCGGGATTACAACTTTGCAGGACACTGCAAAATAGTATCCTCAGTTGCCCCCTAATGTTTTGGCAGAGGAGTGTTAATTTGGAGCTGGTAGGGACAAACATTCTCTCTGTTAAAAAGTCTGTTTTAATATTTGATTTTGGCCCCAAGCACAGAGTAATTAATGGAAACAGTGTTTGAAGTCGAGTCACTAAGTACTCACTGTGGAAATATAATATGTTTGAGAGAAGAATTCATGTGCTTAAAGGGCATTTCTCTCGCTTGAAATAATCTACCTGTGCTTGTGGCATGAAGAAGCCGGCTCGACTTATTGAGCAATGTTTACCTGGACTGAAAATGTTGTGCATAACAGGGTTAAAAGGTAAAGATATGAATTCACGTTTTTTTAGTTGATCTAAGACGGTTTGATTTCATATATTGTTGAGAACCCTGTGAAATTAAAAATAACTTCTTTGAGTTGTTAAGCAATGTACCTAACGTCAAGGTAGTCCCCAGAGGTGGCATGGGCCAAAAATACAACAAATTTGCAGTCAAAACCAACACGTTTCTACACTGTTCTTGTAAACACTCAGTGAAAAGTAACTTATTCACCCTGCACTTGGTGTGTCACACTTTGATTGCCATCTCTTTGCAAGCCCCAAGTGCTGGTTCATGTCCCTGTTAGTGTGTCTGTTATTTTATATCTTGGGTGTACAAACAATTTCAAAAAAAGCACGATGCTACAATTATATTTAATAACTGCGTTTCTTATATTTCATAACTTTGTTTTTAATTAAAATAATGTGTGATCAGTTGCCACACTGAACATTTGGTTAACCTTCAACATTTACACCGTATGCAAGCTGTTCGTTTTTCTAAGCGCCACCATCCTGTTATCAGAGCCACAAACAATCAGTTGAGCTCTGATTTCTTTCTTATAGCTTTAACAAGCAATGCTTTTCCCCCAACAATGTTAATGAATGTGAATCCCTTACTAGTGTCTTGAGACTCAAAGTTATGTTGGAAATGCATAAATGACACCCAGTTATATTTATTGTATTTGCCCTGCACCTCGAAAGAAAGTGATTATTTTAATTACATGCCAGGTGCCAGCAGGTGTACTCGGCAGCTTCGACAGGCATTTGCAGGTATTCATCAAATGAGTGTTATTTTCAGACGTACTAAAATAACGAATTGATGGATTGTTTGGATGTTTATTGTCATTATAAGCAAATAACTTGCGCCATCACTGATTCGGTCAGTCTTAATTGAGAAACAAAGACTTGTTTGTGCAAATAGTGTCATTCCTTTAACTGAAAACATTGTGTGAGCCTAAATTGCTCACACAATGTTTTCAGTTTCTGCTTTGTTTGAGGTGATGTTAATCGAAATCAAAAGCGCAATTGAATCAAAGGAGTCTGCAATGGAAAAAAAGGCTTGACTTCTTTCTTCTCCAATCTCCACTGCATCAATTTTCTCATCTGGATGTAATATCAGCTTGTGTAATTTAATCAGCGCTGTCAGGTTCAGCACATTATAAAGGCTTACAGTGAATAATGGCTGATTACTATCCCATTATTATTGCCTCTTTCTTGATCCATGTCAAGCCCTACTTTTGTTAGGCCTGCTTAACGGGTCGTCTGCACAACAGGCTTTGGCGGTAATGAGAGGCAATCTATGAATGTTAATAACCCAGAGATGGTGGCCTTTGGGCATGGTGATGTTCAGGGCATAAGTGCCTGGGGCCATAAAGCATCCTGGGGGTCTGTAGATGCAAATCTGTCGAGAGCATTTATAGGTTGTTAATTTGCGGAACTCAAAATGGCCAATTATTCCTGTTCTCCGTTTTATGTCTTGTCGAAAAAGAGGATGATCATAAAGCCGATCTGAAGTTGGAACAAACCAACCGTGAGCCGGCAGCCTGAGAAACTACAGAAAACTAGCCTGTGTACAAATAAATGCCATAACAGTATTGGCTTGAGACGCCTTTACCGAAGATCAAGATCAATTTAATACAAAAGGCTTGTGTGTGCAGCATACAATCTTGCAAATGATTCATAAGACACTAACATAACACCAAATATCTTTTATAGATCAATAAATTAGTGAACTATTGTTTGTAAATGCAACAACTCAGGTTGGAAAAGACGCTGAGTTAAGCTTGTTGTAGCAGTAGATCAGTGTAAATGGTGGAGCTCATGTAATGGATCTGCGAGGGTGCTTTCATTGTAAAACGGCCGACGTATCCTAAGCCCTTAGGTAATTAACGACAGCATTCCCAGAGTTGCCATTGGATCGGACTGTGTTAACAAGGGTGTGTGATTGGTTAATGAGCCTACCGTGACATTGCGACCCTGACCCCATTCATCAAACGGAACAGAGATTGAGCGCTGTGTCACGTCCCAACTGCTGAAGGTCATTGAGATGCGAGCCAACTGTGGCCATCTTGATTTTGTATATAAATGAACCTGCCATTTCCCAGCAGTGCACAACTACATGAGTACATGTTTCAAAAAAAAAAAAAAATGAGATGGTGGATTTGCACATGAGTGCTTTGGACATCAAGTAAATTACGTCTAACGATGTATGTCTCTTTGTGGAGCAAGGGTGAAAACTGTGTTGACAAATTCCCCTGTGAAACCCTTTAACTGGGATGATGGATATGTTTATTCCCTGATTACACTGAGATTGCTTCTGGCTTGAGCTTATTTATGTATCCGTTCAACTTTTTTTCACGGCCTGCATATTCCAGGGCAAATTCATTCTCTCTCAAGGGAGTTTGAGCCACACTGTCAAATACTTACAGCAGGCGGACAGATGAACAGATGACTGGCAAGTGATTTCTGACAGACAGGAGGGATGAGAAGTGGTGTGGAGAAATGAAATAAAACACACAGCTCAGATGCCAGGGCTGGGGACACATATTAATGGGCAATTCCTTTTCTCATCACTTGTTTTTCTTCCCCAAGATGAGTTTTTTGACGTCAATCAATTCTGCTCTTGTTTTGCAACAGAGGCAAAGCAACTGAATTTGCTCTCTTGCCCCAATGTTTTGAGATGGTGGGGGGGGGGGGGGGGGCAATCCAATGTAATCTGTTTATTGAGAGCAAGGAAAAGAGGAGAAGAAGAGTGGGTGGAATTCTTGAGGAGGTGGATGAAGCGCTTGGCTCGTCAAGATTTTTTTGACGCAACTTCACTTGGCAGGTTTTGGTTCAAGGACGCAGAGGGATTAGAAATTGATTGTCGGCCTTCCAATTGTGCGTGAACCTGCCCCTTCACCTTATCCTTCGTAGCCATCCTTCAAAACTACAAAGGTAGCATGCTGGGCGGGGGGGGGGCAAGTCATCCACATCATTAATACAGTTTGTGAGTTTCCAGGCAGCAAATCAAAAGTAGGTCTTGAGTCACTGTAAGCAGCAACAGTGAACTCTACCAACAAATGGTGATTTTGCTCACTGGACCTCCAACCTCGCCTCATCATCTTCCCACGTAAAGTGTACATAATGGGCAATCATGACGTTCAATACATACTCCACATAGAAATACTACCTATGGTTCTCTGCCTACTAGTATTCCTCTGAGTGCCCCAAAATTACTCTGTCGTCGCTCCAAATCTTTATGTTAGGTTAATTAATCACAAGGGGTTTGTTTTTTTTAGAAGCTGTGAAAATCAAAATGTGTCAGATGCAGAAAGAAAATGACCTCTTCGTTTGATGTCCTCCTCCAATCTGTCCCACGATGCAGAGCAGTCAACAAACATGCATCAAACTGATTTGTGACAGACTGAGCAACTGTGAAAGCCCAATTAATATGTGGCGTAAGAGCGCAGGTTATTTCAGCACCACGGACAGTGGTCGTCTCTGCCTCTGAAAATCAAATGCATAACGCGTATTTTATTGTAGACCTTTGAGTTTGTTTGTTGGTTGCATTTCCCATGTGTCTTGGATCCAAAATCAAAGTGAGTAAATATTATTTCTTTTGTTTTATTCATCATGATAAATTTAGAGTGGCGGCTGCAAATCTGTGTAATCTCACTTGGTTTTAGTGTGTTTGTTTAGTTTCTTAGAATCACTCACACATACAAATAAATACCGATGATTTGGGAGCTCAATTAGAACTACCCTCCTCTACATGATACGAGCAATGTCCTGCTGTTTTGTGCCAGTTTGCGCCGAATGGAAGAGCTGGATCAAGTGCTGGGTGAACATGTGCATTGCACATTGGAAGTGGCTGGAAGGGCTGAGTGATGTGAATCAGGGACGATGCCATATTTAAGCACCTGCACCAGTGCTCTGTCTTTTATACTCCCTCCCTCCCCCCGCCTTTGCAAATGTGTTTTATTCCACTGCTGTGTCTCATTACACAAGAACAGCACTACCAGCTGAGTGAGGCAGATGTTCTATTGTAGTGCACAGCAACTCCTCAAGTGGCTAGCATCCATTTGAGTGCCTGTGCTACAGCTGGCAGCCACAGCTAAAGCGGGACAATCCATCTCGATCAGGAGAATAGGGCTGGAGTGAGAAAGATGGCGCATGGGAGAGGCTTTGTTAGATAGAAAATGGCAATGGACTGCCCCGCTGTAATTCTCAAAGGGATGACAGCGGAGATGGGAGGGACGAGACGGAGAGAGACAGGTCAGTGTGCTCTGCCACCACTGACAAACTGCAGCGGAGAAGTCAGCGTGCCTGTAGCTGAAATGGAAATAAGGAGGCTGGCTTACCCTGTAGCTCCAACAGCTAATGGAGAGAGGGATGGAGTGATCGCGGGAAGGAGGGAGGGAGGGAGGTATGGGGGCAAATGGTGGCGAGTGGCCAGTCGGTCTGCGTCGGCTTATGTGGTAGGTAATAAATGCCAGCGCCTAGCAGATGCTGCGGGGACAGCTGAGATCTATCACCGAAGCCTACGGCCGTGTTCACCAGTGGCCACTTAGTATTTTTTCCTCTCTGCCCTCCTCTGAACCCAGAACTATGCTGCAGCACAACGCACCTCCCCTCTGTCGGCACGTCAGCGGTCTGGCACTGCCACAAGAGCGTGTCTGCAATATGTGCAAACACACACACACTGCTGTAATACAATACGTGTGAGGACCTTCATCGCACTCAAACGTACTCAAATCCTAGTTTCAATCGTAACTTTAAAACGAGAAATCGAGAAGTCGGGACCGGATTGTCTGCGTCCTTGTGAGGGCATTTGGTCCTCATAACTACAGAAATATAAGAACACGAACACACGCATACAATCATGGGGCCGCTATACGACCACAATTTGCACAAGCAAAATGCATCCAATTTGTTCTTGTATGTTCAATCAAGCTTTTGGCGCGCTCTCCGGCATTGCTGTCAAACATTTAATTGTGTTTTGGTCAAGTGCATGTTTGCGGCCATTAGGATTTAATGTGTCTCATTGGACTATTCCATTATTCAGCTGTTGTGGTCATCTGGCTTTTACCGCCCAGATGTGATCCTTCCTGCTCCAGCCAGATCGCCAGCCTCCAAAGTGTGCTAGAGAGAACAAACTTAATCATAATCGTAGGAGGCACAAGAGGTCAGGCCTGTCATCGTATAGAATAGTAGACGTGGCCGGCTGTGTGTGTGATGGGTCGTTTTATTCTAAATCAAACGGGGGGGTGGGGAGGAGGGGATTTGTTGCCGAACTGACACCAATTACGGTTTCTTCTACTGCTGGCTGTCACACTCGCAGGCAGCCGAGACGAGGTCCCGGGGATTCACAGTCGAGGATGTGTTTCATAAACAGTCGGGTGACAGTTTGGCGCTGGCGGGGCTCTGAATTATCACTTACAGGATGACCTTCCACCCTCAGAGAGGATCCCGAGGGGCAAAACACTACGCTGGAGCTGTCGCCTCTGAGTGACGTGAATGGGCTTTGAGAGGTTTGCCGTGACATGGATACACACATGTATGCCCACAGGCTTCGGCAGATGCTCAAACCCAGGGTACTGCAGTGGTCGAGTCCGGTCTCCGGTCTCTTGGACTCAGACTATTGGATGCTGACTACATTTTCCTGCCCATCTAAAAAATAAAGATTCATTTTTCTCCACCCGGTCCAACTTTTTGTTTATTTTCTCCCCAGCACTGCAAACAATTTAGAGGGTATAAGCTCTGTTGATCCTATTTTGATCCCGGATTGATTAAGATGCGATTTGCTCGGGTCTCTGTGTTGACTTGGTCTCGAAATCCATTTGGACCTGGTCTTAGAATTGACTTGGACTTTGACTAAGGTGGTCTCAACTACAGCCCTGCTCACATCCTTCTCACGCTCTCCGTTTCTGTCTCTCTCTTCCTCTCAACCTGTGTGCTGATTTGATCTGATTTGAGTGGTAAGATCCACAAAGAGCTTGCCTTTCATCATTGTGTGACATTTTAAGCTCATTTTACCCAATGCTGATAAGATATCTGCTTGTATAATGTCGCTCACTCAAGCCGGAACTCAGATCCCTGTGAATTCATAGCTTGTAAACGGGAGATACCTTGCAATCATATACAACAAATTCCAATGTATATCTCCTGCTACTACAGATGGCAATACAGGAAACGTGGAACACGCAGCTGGAGTTCTTTACAGACAAGAGTATGTTTGGTATTTGGTATTTAGGAGTTCATCTCGTGAAATCCAATAATGGATATAGATTGTGCAGTAAGACTGAATGAATGTTTGTTAGCTGCAGTGATTCCATCTGTGACATATGGCTGCACCAGTGGTTGACTGACATTTAATTCGGATTAGTGAGCTGTGAGGAAATCCTATCTAATTGCGTGGCAGCCTCTCACATACAGCAGCTACTCTTAGTATAAATATGTCCTTTAGACCTAGTACTCCTCTCACACTGTATATGGAGCAAATCAGAGAGTAGTCATGGTCTTGATGAGTCCAGATCCGTATTAAAGTACAATAACAGCGAGTTTATGAAAGCCTTATGGGAAATTCTGCTACGGTTGAGTTCAATATCATTTTGAGAAGAGTTTTTCTCTCTTGTTTGGCTTTTGAAGTTTATTAGATATGCAAAATATGTCCTTTTATCACCTTGCAGCTTCTTGAAATAAAACAAGTACTTGAAAGATTGGTTCATAATGCCCGGATGATTAGAAATAAGATTCAAAGAGATGACATTTAATGAACTTTCATTACTTGACATTATTAATACTGACCGAAGTGTCCTGTCGTTTTGAATGCCTTTTTTCAAAATAATTTCTTCTTTTCAATAAAACACATTCTGAGCATTCATCCGAGCTCGAGTGGACAAAATCGAATCCTCTTCAAAGCCCTCCGTTTGACACTTTAACTTTGTCTTAACTTTGTTTCAACAGATTCTTTCTTTTGCCGTTTGAGTGTCTAAGGTTCAATAGTTTCTATCCTTGTTCAAAAATGTTTTGAAACACAACTTTGTCAGGGGTCTTGAGAATGACCTAAAAAAATCAATGTTCTGCCACTTGGCAAATAACAGTACATTTTGTCTACCTATCACTACCACCTGCCACTCTAATGCACCCTACAGTGCTAAATGTAGATGATATTGCATGCCTGTATATTGAATTGTATGTGTATTGCTGTAACTTAACACATCTGCCTTCTTCGGTTTTACCTATATCCCTCTAATTATTACATATGGTTCCACTATTTCATACTGTATACATGTTGATCTTTTTATAATTCTATGTGTTAATACATAGATATAGGTATATAGAGCACATAGTTCATATTTAGTCATCTTTATTAATCCATAAAAAAATTGCGGCCAGCATCCCCGGACGATAAATAAAGGTTCAACTTCGGCAGTTGCAGCTGTTGCAGTTTCCAAATATTTTTTACAATGGTGGCTAGAAGTCATATTCTTTGACCTTGAGAGGCTTCCGGGACGGGGCCGATCCACGGGCCTCTGACGTTGTGAACGTGCTAGGGCAGGTGAGCAGCCGCGTAGAGGGCAAGCGAGACAGAGACGTTTATGCGTGCTGATGGAGAGCTGACACCAATTGTCATGGCCAATCGGGTGCAGGGAGTTCTCTGGAGGACAGGGGTGCCTGGCCCTGCCTGTCTGTCTGAGGAGGGCTGACAATGTGCGACTCACCTGACGTGGGCACCGGGTCCTTGGGGAAGCTCAGCTCATCCTCGGCCACCCAGGAGAAGTTCCAGTAGCCTCTAGGAATGCCAGCAGCGGTCCTACCAGCCAACAATTCACCTGCAAAATAACAAATCAGTTTACTATCATGACCGTGTGCAACAAAACTGACCTTGTGCAAGCATAACATAAGGCTGGAGCAACGAAAAACCATCACTGAAGTGTTTAGGCATTTAATTGAATCATGATTGTGTCTAGCTGTGTTGCTTTGCGCTGGATGGTTGCCACTGATTTGGCATCTAAGTGTCCATGCTGTTGACCTTGGTGTCTGGTGGTCCAACTCACTCCTGTTATTTATAGACCACATATGCCTGCCGTTAGTTTTTATTCATTTTATTAGGTATTAACAGCCGGGGCTCTGTGTGTTCGTCGGTTCGTTCATTTGTGTGTAATTCATTTTGCAATGCCAAGTGCTTAGGGAAATTGCAGCTATGCCCGCTTGACGCCTCCAGAGCCCTGAGAGTCCAGTGTGCACTCGTACACCAGGCGGTCCGGTAAAAGTCGTACAAGCACGAGCAGCTCTAGGTCCGCTACAACTAACAGGTGGAGTCTTTTAAAGTCAATGCAGTTTCACTCACTCCAGTCACGCATACCCTCCCACCTCGCCTCTCCACCCAAGCACCTGGACAGCACTAGCGCACTTGTTTGCATGTGGCTTTTGACTGACTTCCAAAAGGGTTTTCTCCTTGAAATGAGATCCAAAATAGTCACCGCTGGCCTTATTTTTGTCCATAAATATTGCTGTGTGATCTGACTGTCTTCAACCCCTCAATCCCATGCAAAGCCCTTAAAATTGGCAGCTTCCCTACCTAATAAACTAGAGGAAAACCCTGAAAGAGCTTGGCAGAGCTTGATCCTAGTAGTGGGGTGAAAACCTGATAGATATCTCAGCTGAAATCATGATTTCTGTATTAGGGGCTCCTTTTCACCCAGTAAGGGGTGGCCACTCACAGACTCACTCATTCTCAGTGAGAGGCGAGCGAGTGGGTAGGGTGGTTTTCTCGTGAAATATCCATGCTCGTGCTCGTCTCGCGCACATGCCCGCCCGCCGACTTGCTCAACCGGACCTGAATCTGACTGAATTTTTGAGGGAGTTGTGATGTTGCCGCACATAATTGACCAGTGGATGCTATCTCGTTTGACCAATGAAAAGAGAGTTTGCTGATTTCTCAGTCATGGAGGAGAAATTGATCCTAGCAGGGTGTAATTTCACCATAACTGAAAACGACAGTAGCAGCTGTGTCTAAAATTGCAGATCTTATTTTTTTAAATGGACGATATCTAGCAGAGGTCATAGCTTTTTTTTTATTTTTTAAATGGGATGGCGTGACACACAAGTGAACAGTAACAAGACAAAAAAAAAAACATCAATTTAAATGTATTGTGTATTTTGAGATATCAGGCAGAAAAAGGAGCACTCTGGGCACCAACTGCATGCTGCTGACTCTTTCTATGGTAACCACGCGTGTAGCACTCGGTTACTGTCTGAAAAGCGCCTTAATATTGAAATATGGAGGAGTCTTTCAACTTATTGCTCAAAATGATCTAAATTATCAACCTGTGCTTTTCTAAATCGGGCGCAGTGAAGCATCTAACGTACCGATACTGCAGATTAATAGCTGTAAAAACTTCAGCGGTGACACAATGCACTTCAGGCAAAGCTAAAAAAAAAAAGTCCAAGGGCCCATATGAATTTGTCTATTGGATATCAATAGACCACATAATTACTTCAAGATAGATTTCTCTGATTTTGTTTGACTCCTTCCTCACCTTGTAAACTCAGAGACTAATTATTGTGAGATCGAACTGAAGGCTGATGCTGTAAAGGAGATGCAACACTACTCGCTTTCTCTTTTTCTCTTCCCTCAGTCCGTGGATAATTACTACACAGTCACAGACCAATACACCGCTGCCTTGGAAGGAGCCTCCCGCATAAATCCTGTAGACATTTCAAATGAGCCTTAAAAAGGAGATTGATCGGAAACGCTGCCTTTCATAGCGCTGAATAGAGCACGTTTTGGCAACAGCGGCCAAAGAAGACACGCGCTACTCTGGGGTCAGATGTCAAAGATCAGCAAGATGCTCTCCGTAATTTCTCCAGAAATGAATGTCAAAATAATGACACCAGAAAAATGCAATATTTGAAACTTCATTAACCGGCGTTACAGTATTAGCATTAATAACAATAATAATAATAATAAAAAAACACATCCTCTTACTTTCTGATATATCATCAATCGGTGGTGTTTAATCCATTCCAGGAGTTATTTTGTGATTAAGTGTTGCAATTTAGCTTTTTGTTGTACCCACTTTCCCTCAACCTGCTTCATCCATTTCTACTAAGGTTAGTGATTTCCTATATTCCTGAGCATTTCAACCGTGGGTTTTTTGTGTAGGTGGAGAGCACAAGAGCTGGAGCTATAGGTTTTCCAGTCGAGAAAAATGAGTCATGCCTCTTACACAAAATGCAACATCTCTCGTCACTGCTTTGCACTTTGTCTCTTGAGGCTACTGTCTTGTAGAGAAATTCCTCTTCCTCGTCTATAATTTGTCCTTGGATGAATGTTGAACGATTGGTGAAAAATGGTGGGAAAGAAGCCGTTGCTCTTTATTTCTGAGCGACATTTACTGTTGATGTTTTAGATATTTAGATATATAGGTTTTCCTGTATTAAACTCCATTTTAGCTGCACTGGAAATACTCGTCTATGTTTAGCCAATTATCCACAGGAATAAGAAAAATACACCACCAAACTACAACTGTTTTATAACAGTGTTTTAGACCGATTCTTCCTTTAACACCCCCATTTCCAGCTCTCTGCTAGCTATTGACTTCTTCTGCCTCTCTTAATAATGTGTCTATTTTTATCACATCACAGTAGGATCTCTACTGAATCTGACACAGTAAAGGAAATTATTATTTTCCTATACTCCTGAGACATAAAAATGCACATTCTGTAGCAACCCACATGCATATGTAGAGAGATCAGAGAGATCAGAGATCAGCCTGTGGAGTAGTTTTGTGCTCAGCACCATGTTGCTGGAGGGCACTTCATCAGGGCTGGGCATCATCTGCTTTGATTTTCTAAACCCTGGCTTAAGATACAGGGATGCAACATATTAAATGATCATCGGCTGTCGACATGATCATCATCTGATAATAGCAATCATCGTCACCCTGCAGTCAACACTCAGCCTGTAAATATCTCCTCCCGTCCCGACAGCAGCTAACATCAGAGATACTTATTGCCATCAGTCCTGCAGAGGAAAATACTCTGACTATAATAATAATTCATACAGGGGGGGACTCAGGACTCCATAGAGTATATCTGAAATGTATTTTCTATTCAAGTGTCATGCACTCTGCATACCCAGCCCACGTGGGCTTACGAGACGCACTACATTCATAGCAGCTGGACTCCTAAACAGACTATACTATTACACACTCAAAGTGCACATTTTCCCAAGGCTTTCAAAAATAGAGTAGACTACACCTTTCATAATCATCTAACAAAAGAAATGAACAAAAGGTGAGGTTTTACTATAAAGCTATTTCTCATTTCACAGTGAAATGAATAAAATTTTCCCTAAAACGCATAAGAAACTCTGTCCTCCTGAGGTGTGCCGTACAGAGTACCTGAACAGGTAATAACCCTGAAGCTTCCTTTAGGTAGGCTTCTCATTGTCTGACTAGTTCGGATTCTGAAATGTAACTAGTCCCTTGTCATTCATTTTTTTAAGCTCAGTTGTGTCAAGTCAAGCTATATGTGAATCCAACAGAACTCCTACAGGTGTATTTTTCAAATCTACAATTGCATGTATGTACAATATATGCAGTGCTCTAAGGAAATCTAGATGGGGTCAATAGTCAAAGACTCCCACTTACTGGTTTCTTGATCTGACTAGAATAGTAATATTAGGGCCATAAGATCAAACATGGTTGTTAGAATAGACAATTTGTAGACATGTTCAGTAGCTGTCAGGCTCCTAAATGTTGGGCGGAAGAATTCATAATGCAAACAAATACAATACTATAAGCAAACTGTCGTAATGAAAAAAATTATATATGGATGTGATGTTTTTTTTTTTCAAAAAACAACATTCAAAAAGTAAGCTGCTTCTCATCCAAACCCATGATAGGCTCAACTATACTGGAATGTACATTTGCACGTAAATGGAATTTATTCAGATTTTGTGATGATTTTTGACAGTTGACATCAAATAATCACACAAACAAGCAAAGAAAAAAACAGCAGGTAAATGCAGTAGAATTTTGTCATTACTTTGGGAAAATTGAAAATTACTGGAGATCATTGGGCCATACCAGTATGAAAAGGCTCTGTGAGTTCCTTTTTTACTTTCAACCAAAGAACTTGGTATACACCATAGTGATATTCACTGACTCTACAAACAACAAAATGACCTAGAGAATGACCCTTTAAAGCCCTGGGAAAGTGGATTTGAATTCCCTTTATTTTGTTGAGTTGAGTATCACTTTACCTATTGTCCAAGGTTTGTAAAACCAGGTAGACCATTTACTGGATACAAACAGTGTTTTTGGAAAGGTGGCTGAAGTGTTCTTAGCTCAAAATTATGCTGGGGAGGGCGTGGATTTACAGTTTTATTGAGAATCCCTTATGTGGGCAAATTAAACTTTGATGTCACATACAGACCATCTGTTAGAGATACTCTTGCTAGTGAAAAAACAAAACAAAAGAAAACTTCTAGTAGTGATGTGTTGTTGCTGAAGCAATGCCTCATGGAGAGGTGGAATAAGGCTAATACAGCACGAGACCAAACCCAACAAACCAGAGGACGATGAGTTAGAGGCAGTTACTTAAGCAAATAATACATGGACATACAAGGAGTGCTATAGTGTGGGATATTGGCACTGCTGTGCTGATCTATGACAATGTCACAGAACAGCACAACTTAATTGCTATTGCATACAATTTTATCGTAAATTGTTAGAGAGGAAAGATACAACAACTCAAAGTTTTTCTTCCACCAACAAAAGTAGTCGTCGAGACCCTGATGTCGTTGCTGTGCAACATCCACAGTATGCAATGTGAGAGGGTAAAGACAGCCTGAATCACATAAAGGAGCCTTCTGGCTATCATGTAAATACAGTGGCTGTGGGAGTTGTGGTCTGAGGAAATGTTATTTTCACTGTTGTGAAGTGGCAGTGTGCTCGCCAGGAGGTTTATCCAGTTATCTTGGCACCACTGGCTGCAGTTTTAAATGCTGACTGCATCGAGAGGGCGATGCCATAGAAACGCCAATCATCAATCCAGTTTGGTCTTGAAAGCGGTCCAACCAAAGGCTTTAACAGCATGGAGCTACAAATACAGCCGATGTATTAGTAGAATATAAAAGAGCTTCAGCCATGAGATCTGAGGGTAGGCACTCCTTAATGTCTCAGCCAGCCACAATGCTGTTAATATGTGATGAAGGAGGGAATCTGTATTGGCTTTTCAGACTCTATTACGTATGTTTGTCTCGGAGCAACCCTGCCCAGTGAAAACCTGAGATGAGGTTAAGGGGAAAAACCATCCAATTTTATGGCAAGGCTTTTGCAAGCTTTAATAAATCCTCAAAGGTAACGAGACAACGCCATTTTAGAGAAATCACCAATTTCAGTTTCCTGTTGCTTCAAGTTATTTAAGGATTTTGGGTTCCCCTTTTAGTCTGTGCCAACGAGGATCTGAGCTCAAATGTCATTAAAACGTTATCCATTTAAAATCTATTTTTATGCTGGCAAGCCCTCAAACTACACATAAGTATAAGGCTCTTGGTGCACACGTCATGTACCATCTAACACTAAAGGAAAGAGTTTAACTCAGCCCAGTGAACAATCTAATTCTGCCCTGCCCACACACTGAAACCCTTCAAATGCTTAGTGGATTGATCAATGAGGCTTGACTCAACCTGTCACTTAAACATGGATACACACGAACATACATCTCTCTCAGTCTCCGTCTCTCTGTTTGACTATCAGTGCGCACACGTGCACACACACACACACACACACACACACACACACACACACACACACACACACACACACCTTTTTTGAGATGAAAAGTGGATAGTCCCGAAAGATTGCAAAATCCTTAAAAATACAGGGGCACTAAAGCGTGAGGGGGAGAGAGGAAGAACAGCTCGAGATGAAGGAGAGGAAAATAAACACTTTTGAGAGGGCGGTAGTCTACATGATGTATGTGGTGCTTGTGGGCTTTGTTTCACGATGGTGCAACGATCCAGAAATGAAGTCAATTACCCATGAAAAGGGGGAGGCAGGAGAGGCGTACAGGTAGTGGAACTGTCGCTTTGCTGCAGTAGGTGGGGTTTTGACATGTTTACACTTGGGCTAAATACCGATTTCTAATATGCTGGTCATAGTTGCTCTCCCTTCACTTCTGAGCGGTGCTGAGGTGAGAATATCGAGCTCAACGCAAGCTAATTAAAAGGCAAATGAGAAAGCCACCCGTTTTACCCTGTTGGATTCTCATACTCTCTGGACTCCTGCAACACAATTGTCTTCTTCTTTTTTTCCCCCATTAATTAAAGATTTACCTTGGGATACATACATTGCTGCCTTAATAAATTGATTACCTGTCCGGCCTGGTGACGTGTCATTAAATGCTCGTCAAAGCCTGAAGGCAACGTGTCAGGCGGCCCAGTCCTGGAATTGGCTGCTCTGCTCACCCCCACAAAGGAGCGCATCGATTTCCATCAGGGTAGCCCTGACGTCCGCTAAGCGCTCTGACTTTCATTAAGAGCTTCCCAGAATTCCACACACGTTGCCCCCTTAACCCAACCTATAAAAAAACACACACACACACACACACCTGATTCCAACCTCTCAGTGAAGACCTCTACTCTAGCCAAGGCTCTAACCTTAACTGAAACCCTCTTTAACCGTCAGTATTGTGAACTGGGTAAATTTGCAGCCCACATGTGATTGATGTTTACTACATGATAAGTCTCCTTCCCAAATGATCCAATGTTAAATGGGGTTAAATGGAAGGAGGCTCTCTGAAAAAGAGAAGTGTTTATTTTGATATCCTCCCTACCATGGTTGATAGCTTTAAGTGGGGGGCTTATGCTGATTCTAAGCAGATCACTGCATTTGTCAAACAATGCTGGTACATGAGAGATTTTTTGCACAGACCTTGTCTTGTAAACAACTGGGGATTTTGGTTTTATTCAAGGATGTAGCTTATTAACCGAGAGTGCTCCTAGGAAAGTCTAATTTAAGGCCTCCAATGCTAATGCGACCTCTTCACTGTAAAAAGAGGCTCTCTCAGCAAACTGCCCTTTTTTCCCCCTCTCGGACATCTGCCATTGCATTTTAAAGGCAGGACAATTTCATCCTGCAGAGAGAAATTCAATAGCTGCAAAAATCTGTGAGGCTAGCAAATTCTTTAAAAAAGGTTTTGAAATACAATTAAATTGAGCTCAACAGAACGGTACTCAGTACAACATTGCAAATCGTAACCCCTTTGGCATGGAGGTCATTTGAACCAGTGATAAGTTTATGTCAGGGAGCTCTCCACTGACATCAAATATCCTTATTGATTCTCTCAAAGAAATGGATCTTCTGAAGCCATTTACCATGGGAGGAAAGTGTTGCGCGGGGGACAAGCACTTGAAGCTCTGGTGCATCCCTTTTGCTTTCACAGATTATAACACATCCACACTTAGCAGGCAGCAGCGTAACTGCAAATTAGCACTGCAAATAATGCACAGAAGTGTTCAGGCTCATTCAGGCCTACGGCGTGGTATCTCAAGCTGCAGAGAATGCCCCAAATTCTCCAGCCTGATCTCATTTAATATGCTGGGTGAAGAAATTTCGTAGCCACGGGGTGTGTCTGATCTAATGATGGAAGCATTGATTTGACAATTAATTCTGCGAGATGCCTTTTAATGCATGTGTGTGTTGTGTTAGGCCCGCTGTGAGCCTCTGCATTTCATATTGTAGTAGTCTCATTTTTCATTGAGGCTATAGCACCACTATAGAAGCGGGATAGCTCGTGATGCTCTGCAGTCAATCCCCTCTTGTGATACTAGATCAAATTTGATGTCTCATGAGAAGTTGTGGCAGTAGGCACCGCCTGCCACAAAGCCTACGCTACACTCTTGACCTCACTGTGATCGTGCTCTCCCCCCATCCAAGTTACTGCTGTTTGCTGAGAGCTGAGAGTCAATTTCCTCTCCGTTCTCGACCCCGCAGCCCAAACAGCCACTGCCTTTTTCAGTGGCCCTGGTTCCAGAAGTAAACTTCATGTTCTCCAGAAAGATTTCACAAAATCCTGATCTGAAGAGTTAAAAGTTTTGAAGCGAATCGACCGGCAACGGTTCACATCATCGAGCAGCAAAAACCACATGCTAGCCAACTAATGTTACTTCTGGCTGTGAAACACACGCAACCTCTCCAATTGGTGGGAGCTCGCTAAAGCTGTATTTCATAAGGAACTCAGGAATAAAACACAGTTGAAATCCGATTGACTGATGGCTTTTACAGGAACATTAATAGTCATTTCACATTCTGCTAGCACATAGTAAGACTAATAATCAAATTCCATTGGGGAAAAATGAATCGGATGTTTTTTCTTCCGGAACTCAACATTTCAGCCACAAACATTAAACACTGTTGGTTGTATCATCAAAGCATCTACCAAGCAATATCTGAATTCCCTCATTCATTGACTGAAGCATTGATTGCTGCTCCATTATCGCCCAGGAGTGAGCTAACATGTTGGTGTATATGAGTTTAATGAACCGGTCAGTTTGATGTTTCATGCACATATGAATCATTCATCAAAGTGCAAGTTTCAAAGCCCAGGTTGTAAAAGTCGGCTCAATGAGCCAGTACCTTGTCTAGGGCGTAAGAAGTCATAGTTTAGTCACAGTGAAAATGACATGGATTACATGGATAAACACACATAAATGTTGTTGTAACTCTCTAGAAAAAACCTAATTATATCTAGCCTTTAGTACAAAGAAAGAAGAGTTCAGCAAAACATTATGAATCCGTAATCTCAAGTTTCAGACATTCTGTTGTTAGCAAACCGAATTCTGCTTTGACTGATACGATAACGGCACACGACACCTCGTTGCGCATTATGTAAGCTGTTGTTAGCTGTTAGCTAGCCTAGCAGCATAGCTTAATAAGATAGCACGTTGGAGTAGCGCCCAGCTCGACCAACATTAGCATTAATAACAGGTAGTTTACTACCTACCTTCCTCCTGTTGATATAGTTCAGATTCCAATAAAATCACATGAAAATGACAAACTAATGACCATTATAAAATCAATGACAAATCAATTATTGTGTCATTCTATCACTTCTCGCTCCAACACGGAACTCAGCCGTTAGCTAATCAAAGCTCTCCCGTGTCACCTGTGTGTAGGACTTCCACCTGGTCAAGTCAATGTCGGAAGATGTTTTTATTAGAAACTGCATTAAATAGCGTTAAAATAATAATAACACAAAAAAAAATTAAAATTAAAATGAATAAAAAAAAGAATAATACAAAAATAATACAATTGAATTGTGAATTGATCTGTTTTGAAGTGTTTGTTGAGATGGCAGAGGTGAACATTTAGAAACACAGTCAGCTGTTCACAGCCACTGTGGCTGTCAGAGAGTGTGTTACAAACACATTGGATTGACTACCACTGAAAAAGACTGATGATTACCTTCACCAACTCAGTTATGAGTCCCACTCGACCCACTGCCTAATGTTCCTATCCGGTTGAGGCTGGAGCGTCAACCTGATTGACAACTGACAGGGATGTTATTGCAATCTGGAGGCAATTTTTTCTTACCTGGTCCATACAGAACCAGCACACCAAAGTGTGAAAAGCATATCAATATAACACTGTCACCAGAAATCACCAGTGTCAGTGGCATTTCTTCCAATCACCAATGATTACACATCAGCAATGTTTTCTTCGTGCATTGATGTGTACTACAAATCATTATCTCGTTAGCTCTGTGAGACTCAGATCAGTGTTTAGAGAAAGAAAAAGAATTATATGCTGTAACCTATTTAGTAAACTGATGTATGTCTGTTGTGTCTGGTTTTGCCTTCATGAAATGAACTAAAAAAAAAAAGAAGGAAAGTTTGAAATGAGTAACATGAATTCAGTCTGGCCGTCAATTGTAAGGTAAAGTAAATGACCGTAATGGATTCAATTAGGCGGGTGAGAAAACGCACAGTCAACTTTTATTCTCCCTCAGGTCACGAAAGCACAAAGTGTCATTTCAAATAATCACCCAAGACAGGGGAAAGGGAGGAAGCCTGGCCGATCAAGGAATTTATCAAAAGAGCTTTCTCGCTGTAACAAAAAGCGGCACGAGCGGCAGTCAGATTTACGACGCGACAGCATCAGAGGGATCCGTGCGTCGTTTCATGATTCAAATGATTCGACACCCTGCCTCCGCGATGCTCACCAGTCAGTTGCGACGGGCGGCGGCGGTGAGAACAGTAGGAGAGATAATCATAGTAATGATGATGATGAAGGGAGCTGTGTAAAAGACGTAGGGATCCTTTGATTAGATACCTGGGGGTACCTCCCGAACATAAAAAAAGATTCATTTAGCGTTTAACCACTTTACTACACTACTGGCTAAACTAAAAATGGCACAGCGTTATTCTGAGTTGCAATTATGACTGAATGATTCAAAAGGGAAAAGTCAAATGTTGAGGCTCCCCCTGAAATGTGCTGAGCTGGGGTATGAGGACGAAGCGTGCACGCAGACATTTTACCTCAATAAAACTTGAAAACTCTGCGGGGCTAAGAGGAGAACTGAGCGAGGCTGTTTGCTGCTGGGGGGTGAAAAAAACAAGCGAGCTATTTCGGTATTTGCGTTTTGAGGTGACGTGTCAAAGCTCCAACCCATGAAACACCTACACATTCCTCCTCTCTCGTGTCCCCCCATTAATTTAGAAGATTGACTTTTACATTCTTGCGGAGGATTTCTGGTAATGGTTGCGATACAGGGCGGCTGTTGTTGCAGCCTGCTGGCAAACACTCTATTCGGAGGCGGCTTTGACGATTCTGACACGTCTTTGCTGCGAGTCACAGATCAAGCTTGAAAACGTTATTGAAGAGGAGATACTCCAAAAAATCCACAGTGCCCGAGTGGTCCCGCGCTGACAATCTCTCTATACCGCAACAGTGTCAAGCTTCATATGAGACACTGCCAAACAATGCCTGAAAAATGAAATGTCTCTCTCCCTCTGCCCCCCTTGAAACTTTGCAACATTTTGGCTACTGTCAGATGCATTTCTGCAGACGGAGGCTGCATGGAGCTGACTAACAAACACTACCCATCAATAAAGAGCCGGGGCTGTATGAAAGTGGACGTGATTTACCACAACGCCCCCCCCCCCCCCCCTGTAATCACTGGAGTTAATGTAATGCGGGCAGGCTTTTAAAAAGTGAAACGGCACTCTATAAATCTGCCCTTTCTCTTGACCTGCCATCTTTCCTCTCTGTTGTTTTTGCCAATGTCTGCCTTTACTTGTTCTCTCTCTCTCTCTCTCTCTCCCCTTTGCACTCTTTGTTCCACAAGTACAGTCAGAGACACACACACACACTCTCTCTCTCTCTCACAGCGCCCCTCTATTGTGGCAATCAGTCCTCCCACCTCCCTCTTCACACCAACAATCTCTCTTTCTCCTTGAATTCCGTCTCTTACTCATTTCGCCTCCCGCCTGCTCCCCCTCCACTACAGCCACCACTAGTAAATCATCCCCATTGCCTCTCAACACTTCGTCTCTTAACATCATCCCATTCACCCTTCATCTCAGAGGGTGTCCCAAAACTCTTGCTGTCCCTTCGTTCCCTCTCCGTGTTGCGGTCGGTTTCCAGTAACAGATGATTGTCACACTGTACAGACAATTATGTGAAATTCATGTAGGTCCTCTCCTCTTTTCCCTCTACACAACATCTCTCGGTTCTGTTATCCATTCCCATGACCTTTCCTACCATTGCTATGCAGATGACACCCAGCTGATCCTGTCATTTCCCCCTTCGGACACACAAGTGGAGGCACGCATTGCTGCATGTCTGGCAGACATCTCGGAGTGGATGTCGATGCACCACCTGAAGCTCAACCTGGACAAGACTGAGCTGGTGTTCCTCCCGGGGAAGGGCTGTCCGCACCGAGACCTGGCCATCACCATCGACGATGTTGTGGTGACGTCAACTCGGACTGCGAGGAATCTGGGTGTGACCCTGGACGACCAACTGTCATTCTCGGCAAACATCGCATCAGTGACTCGCTCCTGCAGATTCCTCCTCTACAACATCAGGAGGATTCGTCCCTTCCTCGCTGACAAGCCAGCGCAGGTGCTCATCCAGGCTCTTGTCATCTCCCGCCTGGACTACTGCAACTCCCTCCTTGCTGGTGCCCCGGCGTCGGCCATCAGACCTCTGGAGCTTGTTCAGAAAGCTACGGCTCGACTGGTGTTCAACCGCCCCAAGTTCTCCCATACAACAACCCTTCTCCGTTCTCTACACTGGCTCCCTGTAGCAGCTCGCATCCAGTTCAAGACCCTGGTGCTAGCCTACAGGGCAGTGAAAGGAACTGCTCCGTCTTACCTCCAGACTATGGTCAAGCCTTACACCCCCGCCCGACCACTTCGTTCTGCTGCCTCGAGGCGACTGGTTGCCCCGTCGCTCAGAGGGCCCTGTGGGCCGATCTACACGGTCACGGCTTTTCTCTGTCCTGGCTCCACAGTGGTGGAACGAACTCCCCACTGATGTCAGGACAGCAGAGTCACTGCCCATCTTTCGCCGCAGGCTGAAAACCCACCTCTTCAGGAGACACTACCCTGACCCTTCCTCCTAGCCATGACTACTTGTCGTCACTTATGTGCCTGAGCTCTTGTTTACTGGCTCTTGGATACACTTATTTGTCTTAGCTCTTGTTTATTGGGTTCACTTATTTGTCTTAGCTCTTGTTTATTTGATTCTCTTATTTGTCTCATTTCTTTAAGATAAAGAAGGTTGCTAACTTATTGCACTCTTACATTAACACTAGTTATGCTCTCAGTTGCTTGTTTAGGAAGGAAATGCACTTATGATTTCTGGTGACTAGTAGTTTTCTTACCTACCTTTGTTGAATGCACTTATTGTAAGTCGCTTTGGATAAAAGCGTCTGCTAAATGACTGTAATGCAATGTAATGTAATGTAATGTAAGCCTGATGCAATATCATGATAAATCACAGTGGAATAGAGATTCGGCATAGAAAGTAATGACTGCTACTACATAGCCATGTAATATTAACTTGAGCAATTACAATTAAAAGGCAATCATATCATGAACAGACCATTCACTTAAAAAAATACACAGCATTTCTGGGACACCGTCAAATATTGGTGACCTGACAAGAGAAATGGCGCCAAAATCATCTCTGTGTCTCCAGTAGAGAGCGCTATCCAGCATGCTTGCTAACCCTTTAGCATTTAGCATACAGCTGCTACGAAAATGAGAACTTGGAGCAACTGTAAAGCTGGACGGTTGGTTAATAGTATTAATGACACACATCTAGGCTTGTTTAGGGGATCGGTAAAATAGACATAAAATTCAACAAAAACAATGCACTTTCAATGACAGATCTCTCTTCCTGCGAGAATTCAAGCTCCAGCATAACTTTGTTTTGTTTACACAGGAAGTGAGCACAGGCAGTCGGACAGCTAAAGTGTTTGACGGCGTTGAGGTTTTGTCAGCCTCCAGTTACATGGTCAGTGTTTAACAGGACAAACATAAGTACAAAAATATATATATTCAAACTAGCGAGTCTCTCCTCTCATAGCAGTCATCGGGTTGAAAATGTTCTTGGCAAATGTTCTTGTAGAGTTTCTCCATTAGAGAGTTTCTATCTGTTCAAAGCAACAAGCAACAGAAACCGCTGAAAGACGAGGTCTTGTTATTTTCTGTTCCAACATGTGTGAACATTAACACCTAGATGCGAACACAACCTCCCTCTAAAAGACACACATACGCCTGCAAGTTGCTTCTATGGTAGCTATACCGTGTCAAGTATGGCAGAATGTGGTGTTGAGACTCACCACATAGCTAAAAATATCAACGCACAGCGGGTGAATAAGTGGATGATTGATTGAAACAGTTCCAACATAAATCATTGCCACATCAGTTATATTGAGTTTATGAAATTTCAGAAGTTAGGCCATAGAATAAAAACAATACCAACTACTGGATTACTAAAAGGTCTAGCTCATACTTTGGGCGATGCTAGTTGCCTTCTATTACTGAACATAGAGAATGCTAAAGTGTTAGCATGCACACCGGACGGAGCTCTCTACTGGAGATATCGGCAAGGTGACCAATGGGCCAAACTCCCAAAAAACATTGGTGTGATCCTTTAAGTAATGAGAATATAGACACCAAAATCATCTGTGTATGTACATCCCCAGTTGATCGATCCCTCCAGCGCCCCATGCTAACTCTTTAGCTAGACTACGTTGAGCGATAGCAGGCCACAAGCATTATCCAAAGTAAGAAAACTGACTTTTTCAAAATAAATAAGTTGTTAGTGTTTATTGTGTCTATGTTGTCATCACTTAGTCTCCCCCAAAACTCGGCGTATGCCTCTAAGGGTGCAAGAGACTCCCTCAACTACCCGGTTGAGCCTGCAGGATGCCCCCACTTTGCATTACATATTAATGCAGGCGTCCATTTCACATGGAAACAAGACAAGTTGAAGCTGCCCACAGTCTGGGCCTGTCATTAGGTCTAGTTTGTGCTACATTCTTGCTGAGCTGAGTGGGAGTATGTCTGTGACGTGTGTCAGGGGAGCTGTCATCCCGCTGGAGTAGCTAGAGGAGGTGTGTGTGTGTGTGTGTGTGTGTGTGTGTGTGCGCAGGCATTGTGTGCTCTTGTCTGTGTATCATGCATATTTGTATCTCCTTGTACATCCGTTATGTATCCATGCAAGGTTGTGTAGTGTGCTGTGTGTAGTGTGAACACTAACAAAAAGGGTTCTACGTAGCACCTGAATGGTTCTTTAGGCTTTTACCATAGCAGAACCCTTTGTCGCGCTGTCACAAACCCTTTTAGATGGTTCTACATAGGACCTTTATGTTGCTGTAGGGAATCCTTTAAGAGAGCAACAACAGTAAAAGAGCTTTCTAAGAACCACACAAGGTTTGTTCTTCTGATTGCTGCAACAGAAAAAAGAGCATCCCATCCCCCCTGATTAAGACGCCGTAGATTCACCCCATCTGCCCACATGAAATTCTGGCGTCAGTGGTGGGAAATCTGCACTGGAAAGTGACGAATCAAAACTTCAAAAGAAAGACATTTTTGTGTATTATTTTTGAGCGTTAGATCTTTTGCCTCTCTGGTCCCTTTGGCATAAAGCAATCACAGACCAGCTGGATTGGTAAACATGAGAGCGCTAGGTGCCGCTTCCTGACATCACGTTGCAATATTTCTAGGTATTGAAGACCTCGAAATCCAAACGGTCCCCCTCCCCCCCTTCTGTGCTATGTGGGTCGCTGCTGTTTGGGCCGCCGACGTGCAGAAAAGCAGTGCAGCTTTTACAAGTCAGAGGGTTATTTAAGTAACTGCGGTTCCATACAGAATAAATGACCCTTGAAGAATCTTTCTTTTCCAGCGTGTAGAGTATCTGGGACATCTCTAGAGTTTGTGTGTTTGTCAATCTCTCCCCGCAGCCTCCCCCGGTATCGATCAACGCCGCGGCCCGCTGCACCGTGCCTCTCGCATTAACGCTGACTGAATATGCTTCCTAATTGATGGGGCTTCCAGGGCGCGGCCGAACCCCCCCCACCCCACTACCCCCCACCCCGCACAAGCTCCCCCATTTCCGTCAAGTACCATCTCCCGAATGCACGAGGCAATCCAATTATCCCGGCAGAGAAGGTTGACCTGATTAGAGGGGAAAAAACCCTGAAAAAAACGATTAATCTGCCAATAAAAATACGAGATTTAATAGCAATAGAAACAAACTCGCGATGTGCACAGGGAATGGCAAAAGCAGGTCTTGCACAGGCCACACACACACACACCAAATGAAGCTTAGATCCATGTCATTTCCAAACACGCCATGATGTTCGAATGTCCGTCCTGCTCTCTCTCTATTTCCTGTTGCTTAGCCCCCCCCCCCCCCCCCCCCCCCGGTCAGGCTGTGCTGTAACTCCTCAGAGAGAAGTCGAGGCACGGAGAAACACAATTACCTTTGCGTCCATCTGTCTGCGTGCGAGCTCTCTCCCTCCACGTTTACTCCCGTACACAAGGCTAAGCCCCCGTCCCCTCCCTCAACAAACACACACACACAACCTCATCATAGGGAAGCCACACACCTCCAACCCTTTCCTCTTTGCCCTCGCCTTGCCACAGATGTAGGTCACCCCGCTGTCAAAGCAATCTACGCCCCCCCCCCGCCCCCCCCGGCCCCCCTAGCATCTCTCTAAACAACCCCATCATCACCATCAACATAAATCGCAGCACCTGACTGCCGGCTACGTGGCGTCTGAGGCTATAATCCTGATGTCACCCGGGTTAACCGTATTTGCGCAGCATATGGGCTCACGTGATCGAGGGGTGTCAGCGGCGGCGAGTGATGTGGGCGATTTTTAGGCCATAAAGGCTCCAACTGCAAAATATGCTGTGTTTGTCATATTTTGAACACTACAAAATAAAAGTACCACCGCCTGTAAATGTTGTAAACAAGTTGTAGGGTTGCATAGATGTTAAGCTGTCCATAGGTAGATGCTACATTTACCTCCTGATGGTGCCACTGCAGCGCCAGCCTGATGGAGAGGTATGCAAAATGTGTTGTTTTTACTAATGTATTTTTCTTTTTCTTTTGCACATGTGAGAGCACGGATTATTAAACAAGTCAGCGTTTCAGCTTTCCTGGGTCTTTATTTATCACAGCGCGTTTCCTGCTCTCGCCAGTGCCAGGGAAGCTACAGGATGTTCGGACTTCTTTCACTTTACTTTTCTTTTCAGTCACAGTCCTTAAGTCGGAGTGTTTCCACTCTCCGCTACTTGGCATAACCTGTCTATTTCCCGACTACCCCGGGAAAGGTGCTATTTTAGATTGCCTCGACGGTTCGTTGGAACCTCACATTGAATTATTGGTCCAACGCAAAACCTTCAAATATAAATGCAAATGTATTTCCAAGCACTTTGGTCGATTTGGTATGCAGGAGCGACTGTTTTGGGTGTAGGAACAAGGAAACGTGTGCTAAAATAGAGTCGATTTTACAACCAGTTTCAATCAATCAATCAATCAATCAATCAATCAATTCAGTCAATGCAGACAGGAACAGGAAAGGGCTTAGCCAGTTCAATGGCTCATTAAAACGCATTAAGACCCTACAGTAGAACAAAACAAGCATCGCCGGTTGTCAGGGGCCACGTGCCGGATCGATACCGTGTCTCTTTGCCGTCCCTCACGTGGCTGTTGAGCTGTTGATATGTCAAATGATCTTTTAACAAAACGTTTCTGCTCACGGGGGAGCTGAACCGCTACCCCCCCCCCCCCCAAGGTCCCCGCGAAACACGGTCTTAGTAGATGAGAAGGCTCCGCAGGGATCCTTTAATCAATATCCTAAACCTATCATAATGCCAATAAGTGTGTGTGTGTGTGTCCATGTTCACGCCTGTGCATTTGTGCCTGCATGCGTGTGTTTTCCACGCGCATGCTCCTGCGCAAGCGACGTAATACATCAATCACAATAGTGACAAGCAGCCAGAGAAAAAAAAAATCTAGTGGAATTCCTCTCCCTTCCCAAGGCGACACCGGGCTGAAAGTGGAATGGGGGGGCTGGGGGGCTGGGGGGAAGATAAGTGTAAAATCACCTTGCCCAAGGGTACAGCCTGCACCGATCAATATCTGTGAGAATTGATGCCAAACAGTGGCGAAGGGGGTACATGCATAGTGTGTGTGTGTGTGTGTGTGTGTGTGTGTGTGTATGCAGTGGCCCCTATGTTTGAGAGGTACAGAGGCTGAGCGTGTGAACACCAGCTCCCCCTGTTGGCTGTGAATCATATCAGGGCCTGTATCTGCAGTCTGAGGAGAGGATCGCTGATTTAGAGTTTGCAGGCTACGACCGTGTGATAACTTTTGTTATTAACGACTGAGGAGACAAACTTGTTGCCAAAGTGTTTTAAACACTAGTAGGAGGCGGCCCTCGGGCCCCTCGGCGAGTTCTGAATTAGACTCAATTTAACATCTTTGCAAGCTGAGGTGCTACAGCGCGCCGGACTTGTTTTTGCCTTTGTAAACGGAAACATCCCTTCCAAATATATTATTCAACTCCAGTTTTACTCGTATGGATTCAAGGTCTCTGTTGTAATTCCGACATACGCCGGACGCAGGCCGGACTGGGTTTGGCTGCAGAGCGTTTGCACTTATTCGGTGGAAAAAATGGACTCTTCTGCCCCGCGGACCCCCCATCTTTCCACCGCAGGCATCCGGCTAATATTTATGCCGCGCGGCACTCATAAAAACCTCTACCCTGTCCTTGCACACCTCGGACCCACTGATGCGTTTGATAGGTGCTGCCTTCAGTCTGACATCATTTGGCTCATTTTTCATCTTTCTCGCTCTTTCCTCCGTACAGCGAACATACACTGCGCCGGCGTGTGTGTGTGCCCATATGTTAGTGTGTGTGTGTGTGTGTGAGACAAAGTATAAGAAAGGGAGAATAATAGAGAGTGTCTCTGTGACTGTCTGTTTGAGTGTGTGTGTGTGTGTGTGTGTGTGTGTGTGAGTGCACACTTGTTTGCAGAGAACAGCAGCAGCGTTTCGCTCGGAGCAAACTGCCTTGAGGAGTGTTAAGTGTCTTTCCCTGACTTCCCCCTTGTGTCTTTTTGATTGAGGGACAGGTAAAATAACCGCGCTACCCTCGGCGGGCGTAGAAAAACTCCCCCCCCGCGAGAGCAACCACGCCGCCGGGTTTAACACCACTAAATGGCACTCTGCATCCTCTCCTCAGGTGGCAATTTTCGCAGCGGCAGACGAGAAAAGAAAAGGTGTCGGGGTAATCCCACGTGTGTGTGTGTGTGTGTGTGTGTGTGTGTGCGCGCTGGACTGATGGACCGCTGCAGCTGCAGCACAATGGAAAGAGGAGCAAATTGAAAGCGGGTAATCACGTACATTGGTAGTCCATTCTCTGCCTCGCACCCAGGAGACGAGACCGGACAAATGGAACGGAGGGCAGGCAAAAATAATCAGAGCTGCTGTTGTCCCTCCTTTTTGCCATTAATCTGATATGGACCGGTCCCAGAGCGGAGGCTATCGGCTCAGCTACTTTATTTGTGGGAGGTGGGCCTGCCTTCCCGGACTCATTTGGTAATCGCTTTGAACCGCCCAGGCCCCCCTGCCCCACACACACACACACAAACACACACACACACACACACCGCCATCGCTCTCTCGCTATTGTCCATTACCTATGCTCTCTCTCTCTCTCTCTCTGTCTCTCTCTCTCTTTCGTCCAGGTGATCCAGCCCGGAAGTACAGGGGTCCTCCCACTCCCGCGGTTCACTCGCAATTTCGACGCGGCGGTGAGAACATTGGGACCTGAGCGTCAGTGCAGTGATTAAGGCCCTATTGACAGCTGAATTAATTCCTGATTGGCTGGCCCCCGGGGCGGCCTCGGCTACCCTGCCTCTCAGACAGAAAGCAATTCCCCTTAAAGATTTTTTTTTTTTCTGCCCATTATTTTGCCGTCTCTCTTTCAACCTATGAATTCTTTCTTTCTTCTCTCTCTTCTGGGCCTCTGAAGAGAGACCAAAGGGCACTGAAGGTTGAGTCACATAATTCTGGATTTGTCTTAGAAACAGACTGAGACGGCGCATGAATCACTTTTATGGCCCTCGGTGTGCATGAGCCTCCGTCGCCGCCGCAACCGCCATAATATCTTGTCATTCACACAACACTGAACGCCTCTTTCGCCCACGAGCACTTCCATGTTCCAAGGGGAGAAAATGATGACATGCCCCGCCTTCCCCTTCCCTCCCTCCTCAACCGCCCCACCTCACTGTAATGATAACATTTGGAACCCAGGACACGGCGAAGGCTGGGTATAGGAGACTGTCAGGCTGCCAGCCGCCGTCAGTCAGTCAGTCAGGCACCGGCACCGAGAGAGACGGAGGGGGTGTGGGGGGGGGGGGGTTTGGATGCCTGGATGTCTGATGCCTGCATGCTCTGTACCTGACAGCTGCCAGCACTACTGCCCAAGAGCTGGGGAGGAGTCGAGGGGCAGGGGGTGGGAGGGGGGTGTCATCTTTGAGGAGCGATGCCATTTCTAGGGCTCGGGGCGTCGAGGTGGGGTAAAGCAGTAAACGGCTGAAGCTTGTAAACACACATCCTTTTTTGGGGAAAAAAAAAACACGCACGCGCAATCGGGGGGCCTCGAAATAGATGATCAACACCCGCGCGGTGAAAAGGAGGAACACGGGAAGCCGCGTCGAGATAAAGGATAAACAGGCGTTTGACAGACACGTGGAAACACACCCGCCCGCACCGCACAAACACAGATGTACAGTAACAGGCAACATAGCAATCAACGTCAAAAAAAAAAAAAAACGAGATGCGGCGAGGTGCCCCGCCGGTTCGCTCGTCTGTCATAACACAGCTTGATGTGACCATCTGCGGAGCGGAAACGCTTTCCTTTTACCTGTTCCAATTACCAGACTGACAGAGAGAGAGAGAAAACGCCGGCTCCGTTTGCCGTTTTTGCGAGCAAATTGAACCGACTTCGCGCCCCGATTGCGAAAGGGCAAGGAGCCGGGGGGGGGGTGGGGGGGTCAAAGAGCCTTTAAGACGGGGGGGTTCTTCAGACTTACTCAACCATCTGTGGAGCCACTCGCAATCGATATTTCCTCAAAAGCCTCTCTGAACCTTTAGGCTCGGGTCTTTTAGGAAGAGAGGGGGAAAAAAAAAAAGACCTTGGTGCAAAAAACAAACGCTTCTTTGAACAAACTTCAGACTGGGAAAAAAAAATAGCTCTTTAAGCGTCGGTAAACATCGCCGCCTGTCAACGCATTGCTTCACAGAACCTTCCGTGATCTGCTTTCATCATTCATCGAGGGTGGTCTCCGAGGCTAAATGATGTATTTTGCAAAAGCAGTCGACGGGGGACTACTTTTGAATTTTCCTTCGAATGCTTTGCGGAGATTAGGTTATATTATACAGAAAACAGATTGCATTATGGAAAAAACGGCTGCAACATTCCCACTTTTATTCTAAGATATGCAGGAAGGCCTAACCGTCGACAGACCTTGAGATTGTAGCCAATACATAATAAAAGAGCTCAAATATAAAGCACCCTTGCTAAAGCGACTCCCCGCGGTCCTCGTTGGGCTTGTCCCTTCACCGTTTACACTCGGCCAACTCTGCGCTTCCGTTTAGCGTTCTTACCGTGCGGGAAAACTTTTGAACGCAGAAGTTCAGCTCGGCCGGGGTCAGCCGGAGCATAATAATAAAAAGCCCATCTGTCCTTCAGAGCCTAGTGCTTATTTTTTCTCTCTCTCTCCCCTAACTTCCTCCATCACTCCCTCCATGCTTGTCTGCCTTTCATCTCGCTGTGTGTTCGGGGGGGGGGTTGCAGCACGCCCACTCCTAAAATCTGTCCGTGTCAAAGCTTTCGTTTTGCAGAGTCAGCGCGGCGAGGAGGCACTGGCGAATTCACACGGGTGTGGCGTTCAGGGGCCGCTAAGAGGATTCGGATAAACCCAGACTTTATCGTCAAATTTACGGGGACGTTACCGAGCGGCGCGTGGATATTTTCAAATGAGCACTTGGGATACGGAGGGCGTTCAAGCATCGCTAACCATGAACTAGCAATTACATAAAGGCACCGGTTATCCAGTTAGGCACATATGCTGCAACTATGTGTCGGGTGGATCAGTAAGAGAGACTCATAACGTTTTTTTGTTTTGTTTTGTTGAAAGTTAGTGTGAAAGTTAATGGACATGAAACTAATTAAATAGAGTAGCTTCAGTCATCTGCCTGTATTTTGACACGGGCCACTTGAGGCACAGTCAGGCAAGAATCCATCTTCATTTTTAATATTGGGCAAAGCGGTGAAGAGGCGGATCTCAGCAGCGCGCTACGAGTTGCTGACAAAAGCAATGCAATATTAGGTCCGTAAGTAGAAATCCAGGAAAATTAAAGGAATTAATCATCCACATTTTGTTCCAAAAATGTGTTCGGGTGCATGATTTATATGCCTGAACCTGTTAAGGGGAAATGAGCAGATCTTGGAGCTCTTGTGCGTTTGCGGAGCCGTTTCCTCGCCGGTGGGCTAGTCGGAGAGGAAACGACGTGAACCGACGACGTTCTGTACATTTTTATGAGCACAATACACCCGCGGACATGACAAACGTTCGCCGTCAAAAAAAAAAACGTCTAGCCGCTTTAGCGCAGCGACGCCGCGTTACAACAACACAGATTCTGTTTTGAAGAAAGCTCCAGGAACCGGCGAGCACAGCGCTCCGCTCCCGTTTAAACCGAGCTCGGTGTTTACTGAGGCATGCCCGGACTGACTCCCCCCACCCCCTTGTCCTTGGCACCGGCAGTGGGCGTCCCTAGCCAGGAAGTGCGCAGTCCTCGGGTTGCCGCTGTGGCACATCCCAGACCGCCAAGCCTCTTGCCAGCCCTAACCGCCACCATCTGACTGCCTTTTTTACGCCATGAAAGGACAGCGTCCCCCCTCCCTCCCTCCCTCCGCTGGGGAGACTAAGTCCTCGGTGAGCGTCAGTAGGTAAGTGGCCCCGATGCCCTGTTGCCAGCCTTAGCCCTCTGACTTGTCAAACAAATTGCTCTTAGCAGCTGTTCCCCAATCTGCCTGCTGAGCTGAGTGTTGTGCACTGCTGCCACCGCACTGCCCCAATTCCCCCCACTGCTGTGATTCTACTCAGACACCATAAGGATGGCCATACGCGCGGCACCCGTCAGCAGCAAGACAGTCAGGCGTCTATTCACCGCAGTCGAAAGGAAAGGACCTCAATTGCAAGCTAGCGAGCGGCGGCGGCAAAAATCACACACTGCCTTATAATTCATCCAAAGGGGCGAAGTCACGCAGAAATTTCTGCACGGTGATTTCGGTCAGGAAATGATTCAACCGCCGCAATTTCTGCAAAAGTACACTCCCGCACTGCTTTGTTTTTTGTATTTATAGGTGCCTATTGCCAAATGATGAGGCTACAATGGAAATCTATACAATGGCAGCAATCAGGAACACACAGTGTGATGGAGGAACCTGGAAGGGCAGGCTAAATCAAGTGTGCAGTCAAAAACCCGGTTCCGGTCTGTATTTGTTGACGTGCAGTACTTTAATGAGGTTCCCTGAAGGACAGGGGAGGCGGATGGCGTTCCATTTTGGCCCGGTCCACAACCCGGTTCTCTTCCTGCAGGCCGTCTGCATTCACCTGGCTGCCTCTCGTTTCATTCGCCCTCCACCGTATCCCACATTATCTTCAAGCACCTCTCTATCTCTTGTTCCCGTCTCCGTTTGACCTTCGCCTCGTGTCCCCCCTCTCTGCAATCCCATCTCTCCCTCCACCTCATTCCACTATCTATTTCCCCCCCACACACACACACACCCCCCCTTCCCATTCCCATCTCTTCCTAGTCGTCTTTGTCTTTCTCATTCTTCCTCCCAATCCCTCCGTTCCTCTTCAACTGTTAACAGTCGGGAAGCTTTTTATTCCTCGGGAGCGGCGGTTGACCGACTTTGGTCTTAATTGCGATGGCTTTTGGCGTGGACCGGTGCCCAGGAAGAACAGGTGCTTAATGTTTAGTGGTGTTTCACACAGGAGGCTTGCGGACAGAGTGGAGACCCCCCCCCACCACCACCACCACCACCCCCCATCCCGCTCCAGCCGATGTAATGGCCCTCAGCCGTGGGTGAGTGATGATGTGCTGAAGATTTCCTGGCAAGGTGATCGACCTATTTGTCAACAGTACACTAGCGGCACAGGAAGGGGGAGGAAGCTAGAGATGTAATTATTGGGATGCCCTCATATTTAGCCTTTATTGAAGAGGATGTTTGGTTATCCTGGGATTCGTGGCTTCGCACAAAAACAGCTACACAGAATAAAACAAAGTTTATGTTTGAAGTTTATGAAAATCTGTTATTAGGCCTCTGCTGATTGTTTATTGGGGCAGTTTGGTAAAAAAAAACATCCGTTTGAGTCACGATTGTTCTGGCAGATCCTCCTTAAAGTCCCTGTAAAATAGTTTTAGGCTTGATTATGAGCGCCGTCTACCTCTTAATTGGTTCAGATAAATACACTTGAGGGAGAGTGGGTTATTACTTGATTCCTCCGTAGAGCCAAACAAACATGTCAGCGCATCAGTTCCACATGGTCGAGAGGAGAACAGCGAAGATAATCTCCGAGTGTAAGCACCAGAATTACTTCTGATTGGAGCGAGCCTTA
Source organism: Hoplostethus mediterraneus (assembly GCA_034670385.1). NCBI lineage: Eukaryota > Metazoa > Chordata > Actinopteri > Trachichthyiformes > Trachichthyidae > Hoplostethus > Hoplostethus mediterraneus. The sequence continues at coordinate 909,968 of JAXDDW010000146.1, forward strand.
TTTTCAGCAAGCCTTCTTTCACTTTTTTGTAGCATCACGTGACAGAAAGGCATCAGAACATACGTCAGGTAACGTCAGGTTGTAAACATGCAGTACGCTGATACCCTACATGCTCTAACCCATAATTGGTTGTTCCAGGTATCTGAAGCGATGTTGTTGGTTTGTTCCTTTTCTTTTTAGGCTGCAAATTTTTCTTTATTTCCATTAAAAACATTTTTTTTTAAAGCAGCGTGACTGGCTGACCCCATTCTCAATTATGGACAAAGAGAGGCTGAAAAAAAAAGCCAGAGCATTAATGATGACCACACTCAGAGGCAGCAAATGTCAGCGATTTACAGCCCGTGAAGTGATACCATATTTAAGTAGTTTAAAAGATGAAATTGTTGTACTGACGTAGCGTACCACTTTAGTACCATTATGGAAGTTAACTGCTCAAGAAATCCGGAACACCATTTATGGGCAGAATGTGAAAAGCTGCTGTCATATAAGAAAAGTATCTTGTAACTCGCTCCTGTCGTGTTTTCTTCTCATTTTGGAGGGAGGAATATTTGTGTCAGCTCCAGCTTTCCAGTGTTGCTTGCTTTTATTATTACATTTGAAGTGACAGTTCTGGGGCCCTAGTCAACACCCATTCAGTCACTCAAAAAAAAAAACTCTTGTCCTACTGTGAAAAAGGAACTCATTTCATTCATTTTTTTTTTCGAGATACAAGGGTCAGAAATTGTCCTGCCATGTCCTACTTCTCCTCACTATTTTTCAAAAATGATCAATCTGTGTCAGCACTGTTCTAGCTCATCGCTTAAAAAAATATGTCAGTGCTTTATGCGGGGGGGGGGGGGGGCTGCTTTTATCATGTCTAATAGGAAAGATAGGCCTCAACGCAAAGGATTCGCAACATGTGTCTGGCTGGCTTCTTTTCTTCTCATAATTACTGAAAGGCCAATATCAAAATGCCCTGTGAGCTGATTTCTATCAACATTTCATTAGCTCTCTTTAACAAAAACAATTTATTTGTCTGGAAATGGGAATGACAACCCCTCCGACTGGGCCAATTGGAAGCAGATCATCGGGGGCTGCTGTGCACTGGTGTGTCATGGGTAATTGGTGGCATTTGAATGCATTGTCACAACTAATTTCACAATATTATAAAAATGATGGAACCTGTCAATGCATTCTTTTCTCCTTTCTTACTACGAGTGATGTCTTGGACAATAAAACGGGGGTGACTGACTGTGCCCTGAATGTTTTATTTTGACAAGCTACTTCCCTCTACGTGTATTGCGGTATCCAGCTGTGCAAATCAGACGTTTCAGATCCCTGCTACAGAGCAAGTGACATCCATTTCCTTTAGTCGATAATAAAAACGGCATCCATAAAAAAGTGGCTCACAAGACGAGTTGAAACACGCACCGGAGATGACACTGTAGACCTGATACTTGCATCCCCACAGGGAATAAGACCTGATAACATCCATTTCTGTTGGACTGGTTCAAACCTGGATTTTAAGATCCATCCACTAAAAACAAGCATGCCATCATGTTCCTTCGTTCATCAATGCGCTCCGGTTATGGCTTTCAGAGAGTAAAATCATTCTGCTTGAAGTCGTTGGAAACATTGCGCATTTGGCGGCGGCGAGAGGCTCCTGTTTGAATTCTGGCGACTTCAAACCCAGAAGTCATGTAAAGTGACATCAGCAAACTGCGAACGGCCCTGTGATCTCTTTATACCTGACATAAAGAGAGAGGCAAGAGATCTAACGCCGGTGCGTCGGGATGGAGCGCTCTTTTTTTTCCCCCTCTTAGGTTTCCATTTGCCACTTCCCACTGACCCGACACCAGAAATGAATTTGGGCAAATAGGGGCGACTCTACAGCATCTCAGTGATAGGGGTGACGAGATGCTCTTCTCTGTCGCAGCCTCACTGTGTGAGTTAGGCTGAAAAGTCAGGTGTATTTTTTTTTTTTTACATAAAATCTTGCCTCGTTCAGCTTTAAATGAAATATTCCTTTAATACAGCATCCTGTGAGTCGTATAGCATAGCGGCAAGGGGAACAAATCATGGCATATGGTATATATGCTATTCTGTATCTTATAACATCACAGAATTGCCCCATCGAACAACCGTTTGTGCTGAATCGGAGCTGCTGAATCAGAAATGACACGGTAGGCTTGGGTAGAAAATCAAGCCTACTCAGTAAATGTAACGAACAAATAAATCGCCCCCATCCTTCACCTCAACATGTCTGGCCACGAGGGAACAAATCTGAGGTGTTTCTGCCCCTGCCAGGGGAGGATACCGTGCACCGCAATGTGACATGTGCGGTTGAATTTGGACCGCGGCTGCCTTCCGTACCTGTCAAGCACGGTGACAGATGTTAATGGAAACCTGAACGGCAATGCAAAAGGACTCCTTGTCCACATTTCATGTGCAAGGTAATGAGGAGGCCGCCTGTCACCGGTAATTACTGTCATCACTTCTGTGAATAAGGTTTTTGACACTGTAATGATGTATTATTAAAGAATCCCCGGTTATGACACGCACGCGGGATTTCAAAAATCTCTTTTTTCTGCTGTCCGTTCGTATCTGGATTTGCTTTTTTCCTGTCAATGTATAATAATAATAATAATAATCCATATCATAAAAAAAATCCATATCAGTGTATCACACCTGTGACTGAATGCAGTCTAAATACCCTGCTGTCATTTTCATTCGCCCGTATACTTCATGGCCATAGGCTACGTAAACATTTACGTCTAATCTTAACGGTGCCTCTGATTTTTTTTTTTTCTGAAGCGACTACCGTAACGCTACGACATGTCAGGCACGGCGGGGCAGGATGACAGGTGTTATCTCCCGCAAACACTTTGCAACATCGCACGTTTGCAACGGCTTCGCGCGAGAAAGATAATTACCGAGCGCGATGTAACAGTCAATCAAACGTGGAATGCGGCCGAAGGCGGGGGGGGGGGGGGGGGGGCAGCACCTTTAGCATCGGCTCTGATCTATGTTTGCACAAACCGGTAGCGGGACCGATCGGCCGCCGCGCATCGCTTCCATCACCGCGACCTGTCGTCTTGTGATGACAGCGCCGCCGGTAAAACATCGCGACCGTTTCCTTCGACCGTCATCTGGAGGTGACTTCTTCCAAATCGATCACGCCCTCTTCATGTTTTCCCGTCTACTTTTTTTTCTTTCTCGCCGCCCGCCCCCGTGTCCGTGCACGGGCTTGCGGGCCTCGTGCAGCGACACAGACACATGCTAACAAACACACACACACACACACACACCATCATTGGCCATTTTGAAATCGTCTCATTTGTCACCCCCGCCCCCTGCTCTCTCCACCTCTCTCTCTCTCTCCTTTTTCTTCTTCTGCACTCTCACAGCGTCCACCAGTCAGCGAGATTTTTTTTTCTTTCCCCCGTTGTTGTCTCTCGGTTTTAACTGAGAAAAACAAGCTCCCCGTCATTTGTCAGTGTTCCCTTATCTGCGGCCACTCTGTGTTCTCCAGGACCTCTCTTCAACTCAGGTTACTTGGTTACCATCTCTCCTTTAATACCAAACACCCCCAGCACCACCACCCTAGACAGCTCCAACCACAGACAATAAATCTCACGCAAGTTTTCCGCTGCTATATTTCTTCCTAAACGTTGGCTGCATGCTGTTAGAGAGCGAGACGGAGAAGTATTAGCTTGGCCCGTCGGTGCAGCCTGTGAACCTGGCAGGCAACCTCCATGGGATTATGAACTGCTGGAACTGCTTGAAGGAACACATTATTACATTACACACACACACACACACAGACACACACACACACGCACAACTGTCTTTAACGGCGCTCAATTTCCCACATACATGTTGTAAGTCCTAGAAGGCAACCGCCTGAGGATGAATCACGCAGCTTTTCAGATCCAAGACAGTGAGATGATGCTATCCGACGGCGGCTGAGACGCAAAGAGCCGGGTGACATGAAGGAAATGTGCTCTCTTTGAAATAGCTCTTTGGAGGTGATTGCCCTCAGTGACCGAAGAAAGCGCTCCTCGCTTCTAACGCCGCGGGCCGTCTCACACCGACATCACGTTTGCAGACATCCCGCGTGGGATGTGCTTCCGTAGGCGTAGTCGACTTCTCGTCAGCTTTACATCACTGTCTGTTTGATAGGTGAATTCATAGACTGAGACTGAGACGACGATTAGTGTGCCGTGTATGCTTGTATCATTGTATTCTAACTCATTCATATTAACTTTACATCAGTTATATTCACTATATATATATCTTTTGAGCATTTATAAATGGTTCAACTATGTACACCCCCTTCAGGGTCCACAGGGTCTAGGGGGATACTGAAGGAAGAAACATCTGGTGTTAGGACTGGAAGGGGTCCCCGAGACATATATGGAGAAGATATCCAGCCAGGGATGAAGTCATGTCTTTGGAACGTATACATTGACCCTATATAAGATCCTGCAGGTCCCTTGTTAGACTCAGGCTTTGCATTGTTTGGTGATGTTTGTCTCTGTCCACACGTGTGCATTAAACTGCTGGAACTAAGATCAACTTTCATTTCACCTAGTTTGACTACAAAGGAAGAGAATCCCAACTTTCACTATTACTGTGTTTCCTGCCTGTAGATATATCGGTTCATATATAGCATCAATATTAGCATCTACAAAGAAAATAACAGAGGAGATATGGCCGTTATATGTAATATAACCAAACGCCTTCAAAGGGGCATACAGGGAATGTTAACTAGCTCCCTTTTGTCGTCTTCTGAGTGGGGAAAACAAACCTCACCCTCACCCACCATACATATATGAATATATATTTAATACTTCTTCTTCATTTGTCTATCTTGGTTTAATTTATTGATTTATTATCGTCTAGTAATTACGTTGAACATTGTCTGATTATTTTTATTCCAAAACTTTGTAACTTATTTGTAACTAATTATTATTATCATCATTATTATTATGATTATTATTATTACTATCATTATCATTATTATTATCATTATTAGTAGTAGTAGTAGTCGTACTAGTAATATTGGATGAGTTACACAACATTGAAGTGGACTATTACTACTATTACGGTTCACCCATCAGTATTCATTTCCTTCCTAGAAGCAGACGCTGTTCTTGCTATCACCTTTCAACACCATTCCATAGACACAGAGGGATATAATGTCTCATTGCAGTCAACACAGTATATTTGTTATCATTTCACATCATCTTCAAATGAAAAGCCAAACTGGGATTAGGTTTCCCTTTAGTGGCATTACCCTGTAACCTCGTGGTAACTATTAACCGACTGGAGTGTGACAGTTTCTGGTCCCAGAGTGACCTTCCCTCGGCTCCTGATTCGAGTCGCGCTTCAGTTCAGCTTCATAATCTCGCACAGTAAAGTTTTTCATGTGAACCGGGCGGCTCAATTCCTCTAGTACAAATGCTAATTAGCCGTTAGCGTTCCTAATAGACTGGTGGGCTTGAGAGAGTCACGCTGACAGGGAAGCTAAAAACCCTCGCTAGCATGATTGACACCTTTAAAACATGGTATAGGAATAGTAGCAGTAAAAAACGCTTCACATATTTATAATCACTTTGATGAATGTTGCTATACGCTCGTACTGCATGTGTTATACGGGCCAAGCTTCAGGATACAATCCTAATCAACCATCGAGGGAATGAGAAAAGACTAAACTAGTGAGGAGACAGAGCGGGAGAAATGTGATGCAAAGCTCTCATCACGGTCCTCACTCACTGAAAGCGAGAGCTAGACGCAGCAGCCAGCATTGTCTGCATAATCCAGCTATCATTCACACCCACACACTCACGGCTGGGCAACGGACACATTATGGATTTAACTTGGAGGATTACGTGAAGATGATAGTAACAGGGAGACGGAAATGATGGCGATTACGGTGGCTGTGGTTATGATACGTTGATGCCCGTGAAAATGATATTTGTGTACTTTTCTGGTTTTTCAGCTGCGTGGCAGGATTATGAAGTGAATCAGTGAATTAAAAAAAAAAAAAAGTGGTATTTAGTATGTTTTAATTACTGGAAGCCTCTAGCCTCTGCACTGCATTTTGTATTTTACACTGAAATCTGCTGGATTGCTTTATGGCACAAAACAGGTAGAGGGCGCTGTTCTTCCAGCAGAGATGGAACTAAAGCTTGCAGAATTTCTGGCAATGGCAGATGGTGGAAGGAGCGAAAGGCCAATGGGAAAAAAACAAACACCGTTTATCCTCTTCAGTATAAACGTCAGTAAAGCCACAGAAAACAAACGCATATGGAGGGATACCAGGGAGGGGGTACAAACAGCAACATCCTCTTAGTGGCAGAAAGGTTTTATGGGAAATATGGTCTTCCTTTTGAGAAACAATACCACTGGTGTGAGGCTACCAATCGTCTCCACCATGGTCCCATTAGTTGACAGTAATCAGACCAAGGTATCACAATTAATTTGACAATGATGTTTAAAAATGCTACACATAGCACCTTTAACCAATGTATCTTGTTATCTGGGCTTGAACTGAGTCAGACTGTTTAGACCTATCCATTTATAACCTACAATTTGAGTTTGCAGTGAGGAAAAAATTGAAGTCACAAGGACACGGCAGGATGTTGGGGCGGGGCTTCATGTGGTGAGAGGCTGTTCAAGTGGTTGGACCAGAAAAAAACATGGTAAGAGAATCACTGCTTTGTGCATAATCTTGACCTTTCACAAATACTGAATTCTTCAAAATGAATGAATCCCAGCGGGAGCGTAACCATAGGTGTGTGGAAAAAGGCGCTTGGAAAATGGGATCAGTGCAGCCCGGATCGGTCTACCACGTATCGCTATGGAAACGACTATTAAGAAATGATACCACAGCTATCTGTCTTATAACGCATTGTTCTGCAACAATGTGTTTTTATCTGCTTCCCTGCGTGGTAGACGGACGACGCCACAAACAACGCCGACTCTCACTCGTGACAGCAGCTCAAACAGGCTGCAAAATATTTCAATTGTTCTGCTCCAAACACACTTGCGCGGCACAGAACGAGTTTCATTAACCTTCTGCAAAGTGTCAGGGACGAAGAAAATGCCACGGGAAAGCAGCTCAATAGACGCTCACATCGCAGACGCTGCCTTTGGGTTCCACTTCTTGGAAAGCCTTAACTCTTACCATAACTTAAACTGTAACCCTGAACCCAAGTCTAATGAACATTTGATCCTTATAAGTGCGGAAATACAAGAATATATTCACACACACACACACACACACAAAATATTTCATTTATGATCTGTCGCCATTCTTTTTTTCATACAGCAAAGGAAACACACAAATACAGCAATCCATACAACACACACACACACACACACACACACCCCAGCTGTTTAAGTGGACAATAGGGCTCACTTGCCCTTCTCTCAATAATTCATTGTGTCCAGCGGGGAGTTTGGCAGCGTATTCCAGCCTGGTATTTACTATGGCTGCCTGCAGGGAGGCCACACTTTGGAAAAGCGCGTGTGTCTGTGTGTGTACATACAAGTGCGCCTTTGAGAGTGCAAGTGAGCGAGCGAGAGAAAGCGAGCGAGGGAGAGAGAGAGAGAGAGAGAGAGCGGATAGTGGAAGGGGAGAACCGAGAGAGGTTGGGGAGGACGGAGTGTGCGGTGGATGCCGGGGCGCCGTGCTGTGCCACACTTGCCATGTGAAGAGTGATTAAAACAACGCCTCGGGGTCAGCAGCGGATTGGGACGGTGGGAGGAATGGAGACAGCCAATCACCATCTGCTAACAGTGTGCTGACTCTGCCCACCCCGGCAGTTAAGGAGACGCTCCTCCGGGTCCCCGAGGGTATCTGCGGCATGTGGCCTACATTGCAGTCACATCACAGACACATGTCCACGCACACACATGCATTCTAATCCACACACACGCGCACACACAGCTCATCTGATACAATTATGATGGATGTATGTGTGTGTGAATATACGCGTGCATATCTCTTCTTGCATTTCTACACATATCGTCTTTGAAGGAGACGCGCCGCGCTCTCCCGGTTTGAAGACCGAACACCCTTCGCGAGGACGGAGAGATGAGGGAAATCATCTGGCCTCTCTTAGCTTATGGCTAACGTTGGAGTTAGGATTACGTCAGGGTTAAGATTAGCGGTTGGGGAATGAACTGGAGTCAGCGAAGGTCCTCACGAGTATAGTAGTGCAAGTGTGTGTGTGTGTGTGTTGAATCAGTATGACTAGGCTGTCTGTCTAATTGCAGCATTATGCAGGGTCTATGGCGCTAGCACTGAGCTGTATATTACATTGTATATGAGCAAGTGCAAATGCAACTCTAATTGGCGGTATGGACGGCTGCCAGCAGTCTCATCCCCGTGCAGGAGGAGGAGGACGGGAATGCGTCAGAGTGCAGGAAGCCATTATACTGAACGCTGTTAAACATAATGCCTCCTAACCGTGAATCTGCCGATTCAAATCAAAGGAGGCGTTTTCATTGTGTTGACCCTGAGAGCACAATGGGAGTTTTTGTCTAAAATGTTGCCGGGGAAGAAGCAAAAATGTGATTAATAATCCATTAGAAGACGACGTGCCGGCATTGCAAAGTGGAGGGCGGACAGCGGATGAGGTTACGCAGAACATATTTAGGTAGTAGAACGGGTTTGTTCTGACAGATTTGGTCTCAGGTTCCTCTGTGGGGAGATATTTGTTAAAACATCAGCATTTAGCATCCTTTTAGCTTCCATTCATTCGGTCGTTTACCCACTCATTCATACTCAAGGTTGTGGGTGGGCTAACACAGATCGACAAACAACGGACGCGGCCTAAACTTTCAGGACCGCGGACAGGTCGTTAGCAGGACCCGGCCACCGTTTCAGCACCACGGACAGTGACGTGGCTCTGCCTTTCCTCCAGGACCTCTGCAGTTACCTCTTCTGGTTCTCCAGTTACCTCTTCTGGTTCTCCGCAGTTACCTCTTCTGGTTCTCCAGTTACCTCTTCTGGTTCTCCGCAGTTACCTCTTCTCGTTCTCCGCAGTTACCTCTTCTGGTTCTCCAGTTACCTCTTCTGGTTCTCCGCAGTTACCTCTTCTGGTTCTCCAGTTACCTCTTCTGGTTCTCCAGTTACCTCTTCTGGTTCTCCGCAGTTACCTCTTCTGGTTCTCCAGTTACCTCTTCTGGTTCTCCACAGTTACCTCTTCTGGTTCTCCGCAGTTACCTCTTCTGGTTCTCCGCAGTTACCTCTTTTGGTTATCCACAGTTACCTCTTCTGGTTCTCCGCAGTTACCTCTTCTGGTTCTCCAGTTACCCAGTTACCTCTTCTGGTTCTCCGCAGTTACCTCTTCTGGTTCTCCACAGTTACCTCTTCTGGTTCTCCAGTTACCTCTTCTGGTTCTCCGCAGTTACCTCTTCTGGTTCTCCAGTTACCGCTTCTGGTTCTCCAGTTACCTCTTCTGGTTCTCCGCAGTTACCTCTTCTGGTTCTCCGCAGTTACCTCTTCTGGTTCTCCAGTTACCTCTTCTGGTTCTCCAGTTACCCAGTTACCTCTTCTGGTTCTCCAGTTACCTCTTCTGGTTCTCCACAGTTACCTCTTCTGGTTCTCCAGTTACCTCTTCTGGTTCTCCAGTTACCTCTTCTGGTTCTCCACAGTTACCTCTTCTGGTTCTCCGCAGTTACCTCTTCTGGTTCTCCAGTTACCTCTTCTGGTTCTCCGCAGTTACCTCTTTTGGTTATCCACAGTTACCTCTTCTGGTTCTCCGCAGTTACCTCTTCTGGTTCTCCAGTTACCCAGTTACCTCTTCTGGTTCTCCGCAGTTACCTCTTCTGGTTCTCCAGTTACCTCTTCTGGTTCTCCGCAGTTACCTCTTCTGGTTCTCCAGTTACCGCTTCTGGTTCTCCGCAGTTACCTCTTCTGGTTCTCCGCAGTTACCTCTTCTGGTTCTCCAGTTACCTCTTCTGGTTCTCCGCAGTTACCTCTTCTGGTTCTCCAGTTACCGCTTCTGGTTCTCCAGTTACCTCTTCTGGTTCTCCGCAGTTACCTCTTCTGGTTCCCGGGTACATTACCAAAACCATTTCAGCATCAGTGTCCGCATCGTGGACGGCAGCAATGACTTGGCGATTTCACCCACCCCTCCAGCACCCGTCAAGACACACCAGATAAATAGCTTCATTTTGCCAGGTCTTACCAGAGATAAGATGTAAGTTATCCTTTTTGATGGGGCTGATGGTGTTTTGTTGACCTGCAACTATTGGATCAGATAAATGAAAGTGCGTCACAATGACCGCCCATTGTATGAGTTCGTCCAAAGACAAAGCTGAACGGTGGTTTTCAGTAATGTATTGCGCTAATGGACCATTTACCTGTGCCCTACTACAGTCTGTTACAGAGGAGCACCATTAAGGGCAGACAATGCTTCTGGACGGGTAATGGATTTAAGGGCACTTTGATTACACTGCACTGTTCACTCATGGTCCCCGCTATAACCTAAAAGAGTGTGTGCACTATTTGAGTGTGTGTGCCTGTACAGGTGTTGTTTGTGCGTGCATGTATGCTGGCCGTCTTTGTTTGTTATTATCAATAAGGGGCAAACAGCCCAGGTTGCATTGAAGGGTTTCACTCTATTCTGTTGCAGGCATCTAGACCCTAGCAAAAAAAAACGACCTGCACTCTGAGGAATGTGTTTTCACTTGCCTTCTTTTTTTTAAAACCAGGCTGCTCTCTGATCCATGGAGTGCTAGGGCTGCAGTATTTGGGGAGGCAGAGTACAAGGTAGGTCTGAATTCTGTCCACAAAGCCACGTCGGTCTGAGAGACCTGGTTGCACTATTGATTGAACTTCAGCTTGCAGACGTGAGGGACATGCTGAGAGCAGCCAGGTAAGGAAAATGGGAGAAAGGAAATGTGTGCGTATGTGCGTGCGTGTGCGTGTGCATGTGTGAGAGAGAGAGAGAGAGAGAGAGATAACGAGAGAGAACACCTGGGATAACCAGGAAGGACGAGATGTAGCTGTGCATACAGGTTGCTCAGTTGAGACAATGAAAGATTCAGACAAGTTGTGCGTGTGCGTGTGTGTGTGTGTGTGTGTGTTTGGGAGGTGGCTCGAAGCAGATCATGTCATACATCATGCATGCCAGTGGTCTATGAACCTGAAACCTCATTTTAGTGTGAACTATGATACATGACATGCATGCAAAAAGACATGGAGTGGGAGGGAGTGATGGCCCGACTGAAAATAGGTATAGAGATTGCACCATGTATCAGCAACCAAAGACGTTTCATACACTCTGCTGCTCCGTATTGCTCTCACAAGGTCAACCTCAGGCAAACACTGGGGAAGGAGGCATAAAGGGACAGAGATGAAAGGAAGGAGCAAAGATTCTGCTACCTTGCTGTATTGTTCCAGAATATAGGAGGTGAGATGGGAAACCAGAGAAAAGGTGAAGGTCAACTGAGAAATAAAATGCAGAAGAGAGAATCTCGGCAAATATGAAATAGTACTTGCTCCAAGAAGTCAATTCGGCTTCATTGATTTTGTTCTATGGGTTTGGGTTTTTTTTACTTTCACTTTCAGTCAGTGGTCTTTCCACCTCCTCCAGAGAACAAGAATGTGGACTTTTTCCCAGGGGGAAAATTCTCAGAGTGTCATTCCCAACATGGAAACTGCTGTAATGAAAAGCAAGAAAGCAAGGAAGGAAGGAAGGAAGTAAAATTCCTTCCTTCCTTCCTGCTGCTGCTCACAGGGGGGGAGATTGCTCCTTGAGTGTTGCATTAGGCCACCCTATGAGCTGATTCCTCTTCCTTTCTAATAACGACTCTTCCCAGTATGGTCTCCTTAATATCAAAAAGTAGGCTATCCATTTCCCCCACCGCCTTGTTTCTCCACTAAACTATGTCATGGAAAAAGCATCCATGCATATTGAGGCCTAATCAGCCACACTAAAGGATTGACGAGGCGCCGGCCACCGGGGAGCTCTCTGATTGATCTGTTAATTTCTTCCACAGTGAGGTTCTGTGCAACGGTCTGACCCACTTTGGCGTACGTGCTCTTTTGAATCTGCAGGATATTCATGCGAGTGGGGGGGGGGGGGGGGGGCTGCCAGAGAAAAAAGGTCCCCCCCGCTGGCTTGAATTCCAGGCCCTCAGATTTCATAATCGAGGATCGATTAAGCCGTCCTTTCGACTCCCTCCGCCGCTTTTGGCGCCGCTAAGCACTCGACTGGGGGGGGGGGAGCTCAGAGAGAACACTTGGCTCGGCGTTTCATCTCCCTGTTTGTCGGGAGCCAATCTCCAGCTCGGTGAGGCCGCCGAGGGGTTCCCGCGCTCCCTCGCATTTCCTCGCCGAGGTTGTTGCGCGTTTTTTGCCTTCGGTTTTCCTGGTTTACCCAGGAGGAAGCTGCCATCCCACAACCCCCACACCCACCCCAGCTCGCTGCCGTCACGATGAAAGGGAAACAAAAGCAGAATGGAGGAGTCTGGGTTACGGGAGTTCTTCAGATCAGTTTTGCCCCGGGGTGGATGTTTTTTTTTTGGCGAGGAGCATATGGCAAGGAAAGAAAAGGGAAGGAGAGAGGAGAGGAGCAGGCATAATACAGATGGCCCTTTGAGCTATTTATAACGATATCTTCAGAGATACATTTACTCCCGCTATACCCATAAGAGCAGATTCATTTCGGATTTCAATACCAATAATTAGATATTGTTTCCGAGGGGCGTCCCAGTGGCTTCATTCAACGGCTTCCAATCCTAGCTGTTGCCGTGACACTTGTATTTATCCACCCCGCTACGACTGTCACTAATAAATACTTAAGTAGTGTGTACTGCCCATTCTCCGCCGAATGTTTCCCTCTGAGGCAGCGCTTTTGATTACTGCGTAAAAAAAAAAAAAAAAAAAGCCCAGTAGAAACTTAAATCAAACCAAAACATTATTTTATTTTTTTTCTCCAGGCAAGAACTAAAAGCTAAAAATGACTCAGGATGAAAACAAACGGGGCCGTGCATTTTCACAGAGCCTTGTCAAAGCCCCCCGGAGCTGAATGTTGTTGAGGGGGTGGCGGGGGGCGCCACCCCCTCAACAACATTCAGCTCCGTTTCAAAAAGCCTCTAAAATTTTCAATTAATATCTGGAAATTTGGCTCGATGGAGAGTTTCACTGCAAGGCGCCCTTGGAAATGAAAAAAAAAATCTCATTTGCGCAGACCTCAAAAACACTGCCATAACAGTGTCAAACGGCGGGTGTTACCCAGCGAGGAAAACACACGCGGGCATAGTCGGTGTAGGTGTGCCTATTACATTTGAGTGTATACTCACTTCCTACTCATGTCCCCCCTCCTACTCACGGGGGGACGGCATGCTGGGAGGAAAAAAGGCTCCCCGAGGACCAGATCTTGGCTACGACGATTACAGCACATCTCACTTTCACACGCACCAGACGCGCCGAGAGGACGCAACGGTGAGCCAAAAGTATTCACGTGTTGATGGAGGAGGAAACGGCGGCGGCATCCATGGCTGCCCCTCGTCGATCTCCTCAGTGGATAACATCTACGCTTGTTCGCCAACACAGACAGATGGGGAACGAAAGAGAGACAGATAGAGGGGGGAGAAAGAGACGGGGGGGGGCAACACAGTGAGAGAGACCACTCACAGGGAGTTGGCGTTGCCGCTGTCTTGTCTGACGGGAAGGTAAAAAGTCTGGCGAACCCATCAGGAACATTACTAGACGTCGTCATGTGGCGCTTGACTTGATTTCGGGGGGAGTTGAACAAATGGTAAAAAAAAAAAAAAAAAAAGTGACAAAAGAAAGCATTCACAGCGTGTAACCGCGTTGTGGTAAATTAACGCCGACGTTACCTGAGAGCAAGGACGCTATTCCTTTGAATTCAGAAGCGCCGTTTCTCCCACAGGACGAGCAACATAAAGTAGGTCATAAAACTGTTTAATTTCAGCCCCTCTGTTTGACAGTACCTCTTAACACTTGCTGCCTGTAATTACTCGCTACAATGAATCCCCAAGAAACAAAACAAGTTATAGGTTGGCTTTTATTGTGGCATGATAATTGCAGCGTTGGAATATAGCTCCTGTGTAAATGGTAAAACAATGCACTTAAACAATAAACCTCTCCTCTCGTCTCGTCTGCGCTGTAACCAGGATGAAATATTGCTCAGCGCTGACAGCAAGACAGTCTTTTTTTTTTTTTTTTTTTTTCTCAAATTTTGCTGTTTTCTCAAATGCTTTGAACTTGAAAACAACAAATAAGAAACAATACTCTTGAGAGTATTGCTGTGAGATTGCGGACTTAAACCCAGTGTATGTGGTGCCAGTGATGACATTTTTCACATTCAACACCAAGCGGAGGGGAATTGTGATACCGGTTCGACGCATCAAACATAATTACTCCACCAGCTGTATCTGGACTCAACACTACCGCAATATGGTGACTGTAATCTTCCCAGTCGTCCATATATCTCATGTTGAATCATCTCTGATTGAGATGAAGTATTGCGGTGAACAGTCTAATTGACTGTTGCGATTCCTCCTCGTCGGCAGGGAGCCGTTGCTTGGCTGGACGCCTCCCCGCGCCATACGCTCCGCGCTCTGAGTGACATCGCCGAAATGTAACCGCCGAGCGCCTCGCTTAAGCAGCGCCTCTCAGGCATAGCTCATCTTCTTCATCGCCTCCTTCGTTCTCTCGCTGTCCTTTTGGCGGGTCCCTGTTATCGCCGCAAAAAAAACGAAATCAAAATGAACGCGATAGCTTCTGCGGAAATGTACTCCAGCACTTCAAAATACCCGAGTAGAGAAGTTTCGTCCTGCCTTATCCGTTTGGATGTCTCAGGATGATTAGTGTCTGAAACCCCCCCACCCTGCCTGCTATGTGCAGTCCCAATTTCTTCTGTAATTGACTGTCTGCCGTTTCTATAAATGTTATTGTCAACTGATCAAATGTTATCCCGGAGCCGGTGGGGCTTAGTAAGTACACACAATTGTTTTTGTACGTCTGTTTCTGTCCGAGGGCCGCGTTCACACCGGGGCATGTCCGGACACATTTATATGAACCGTGGATCTTCGGTTCAGCTCGTTCAGCACACGTGCGAAAAGCCATTCCACGCACTCAAACTAGGACGGCGCCAAGCAGCAGCGAACTCCCTCAGCGCGGCTCGCTGCGGGTGAGGACGTAATCCCGGACCCAGCTACAGGTTTTTCTTTGCTCGTATTGAGCTGTTTCTTCGTGTCTTCTTAACTGGTGTGAACACGCTGAGCCAAAGCTACGGGGACTGGAGTCGGATTTGCTGTTAACTGCCTCACACTAGCAAAATCTCTAACCCGGTGGGGTGACAGATTACCGATGAGCTCCTCCAGAATCCAAATGTGACTTTTGTTTACAGGCCCTGGTCGTAAAATGAACCAAATACATAAATGCAACACAGTCGTTTTTCTACCGGTGGTTCAAGACCAAAGTAAATGTCTTTGTTTCACATTTGGCGGTATCTCTATATCCCTCTATCACTGGTCACCTCGTGCCAGCACTGGGCATTGTCAGCTATAAAAACTGATGGATGACACTCAATTCCTCTCAGCAGCAGGTAGTGGAGGTGGACCCCCCTCTGAGCTTTCTCTTCCATGTCATGGTCTTCATATAATTCCGTTTTCAAAAGGTACTGCCGGCTTCTGGAGGAAAATAAAAAGGACACGTCTGGTTCCATTTGGACGGGAGACATCTCGGGGTGACACGGCGTATGAGGTCTAAATGCTCGGTGACAAGCCGGCTTGGGGATGATTGCTTGTAAGTGGGAGACATCCAGACATCACATCAGACAGGTAGCAAAAGGCTCCCATTATTTTGGCTTAGTAATCTTTGCCTGCTGCTCGACCACAAAACCAAATCTGCCATTTGTGACAGCGAAAGAGTGTGGATTGTGAGTATGGATGTTGCTGCACGAGTCCAAAGGCATATTGAGAGGGTCTGGAACGTCAGTGAATCACCTCCAATCACTCGCTTGGCAGTGAACTGCAGCAAAAACCATCTTTGTGCCTCTCTTGGAATGAAAAAAATGAATGCGAGCGATGCCTTCAAGTCACTTGTGAAATGACTCTTTCAATTAAATTCAATAACCAGGCAAAGCCAGGTCCGAACGCTGACCTCACCTCCCTGATGAATGGAAGGTGTAGACGTAGGGAAGGAGAGCTGATAGCATGAGTGAAATGTGGCTCAATTTTAGGAACGCTGGGCGTACATCACTCGGCACTGATTTTAACAGTTTTTGACATGGATCTTCCCTCTGCGGGCGATTTGTTATTAGAGTCAAAAACACAGTAATTGTGATATTCAGTGCAAATGGTATACTGTGCTCTGTGTTTTAGGGCGGCGTGGAAGAAAGACCACTGACTGGAATAGCCTATCGGGGGGCCGCGCCGTCTGCAGCTACATAACTGTCCCTTCCATCCAATCATGTAGGTAGTACAGGAATCACAATCTGATCTACAATGCTGAGAAACCCCGCCCCCCCTCCCTCCCTCCCACCGCCGCCCCCGACCTGACCTTGTCGGCTAATGGAGTCATGCCATCATGTCATCTAGAGTTGGACAACATCCTTCTCTGATGGCGCAGGCACCTACGGTGGGTAATCTCGACTCTCTCAGTGCCCGTCTCATCCACCTGACTGACTTTAGCAGGATCACACTGGGACTGTGGAAGCAGATCTAACAGCCTAACCTACTCCCACTCTGCGGTACACAAACGCCGCATCCACCACACCGTAGAGGAGGAAGTCCTGCTACTTTTTACTGGAGTCGGTGTTATTTTCAGACATAAGTCGCTATGGTGTAATAGTGAATAGTAGTGAATAGTGAGTAAACTGTTCTGGACTTACCTGCACGCCAGAAGTGAAATTAAATCTTTGCAAATACGAGCTAAAAAGTAAAAGCCCCCAAACCCCTTCAGCTGAAAGTTACCCATTCAATTATTTGCAAAACGAAAATGGGATGAGAATTTCTATTTTCCCAATTTCACCCAATTTCAATATTTGCAAGTACCTTGTAAAATCCAACTCGTGAAATTTAACTTCAACTTAACTTCCACTTCAGTAAAGTAATCCAGGACCTTTTAGGCTTTCTGAGTAATTGTCTGCCGCTTCAGAAGCCAAGCAAATCATTGCTGCCATGGCTCGAGAGGGGGGGGATAAAAAAAAAACAATCTCCGAACAATTTACTTGCCGACACATGTTCCCTGCCAAGAAAATTTGGACCTCGTCTTGCCTTTTCAGCCAAATTCAGTCGTTCATAAATATGAAGCACCGTGGCTGGCCTCGGGGGGGAAATAATCGCCCCTAACATTAACCTCAATGTGGTGGAACCACGCCCAACAAGCCTCTGACCTCTTAGCTTGGTTACGCACATCAGAGAGAAATGTTCTGATAGGTGTTCGTTCCAGCGCCCTGAGTTGTAATGGTTTTGACAGAAGCAATACATGCCCGGGGCTGTGTACAGTTCAAAGCCATCTAGCCCTGCACTCCAAAAGGTGAGTTGGAAAGTTTTCTCCATTGTTTTTTTCCGAAATTGCCGATGCCCTCTGCTGTTACATCAGAGGAAAGAAGGGGATACAACACAGAGGAAGAGATCTTGCTCTCCTCCAAAACCCTTGAACACTTTTTATTGTCTAATCGATGCGTGGAGTTCATGTGCAGGACAGGGGGGGTGTGCGACATGGAAAGGAAAGCAAATGATAGTCTTGCGGGATGAATTCACCCTCCAAAAACCTTGAGACGCTGCACATCTCTAGCTTTCAAATGCCCAGTTTCCTCGCTTGCTCTGGAGCTGAAAATGATTTCCTCAATCATGGAATGAGTTTTTTGTCCCGATCGTTACGGTTTTCCCATTGCACAATTTCTCTTTTGATTTTGGTCATTATACTAACAAATGTTCTTTTAGGCAAAAGAGTGAGATGATTGCTAAAAGTGGGGCAATTAGACTGATGCCGTGCAATGGCCCGTGCCACACACGGACCATTGCGAGTCCAGATTTTGACAGCATAAACTAAATGATTGTCGAGTTTAAAGGCTCGTAAAGGATGGTGGAGCCACATTATTATGTACTTGGCCACATTTTTATGCCCCATCTTTAGCACTTGGCCCTTCTACTGTTTCCTTCTACTACTACAGAGTATATACAGGGTACGGTCAAAATGGAAGAGACGTATTTGTTCGGGTGGTTCTGTATTAGAAGGATGAGCTGCATTTCCTGGCGTGGAGTCAACTAAATGATCCCTGAGAGAGTTGAGGAAATAGTAACCAATAGTGTAACATTTGTAGGTGTTTATTATTATGATAATAATCACGCCTGTTTCCATTACCCAAGGCCTTATATGTGATGTCTGATGTCTGAGACATCATTTTCCGATGTCATTGTAAGGATCATGTTACATCTAATTGCCACTAACTGCAATTTAGAACGTCCTCCTCCCCACGCCACAGCTGGTCTAATTGTTTCTTTCTTTCTTTGTATATACCTCTTTCTTCCTCTTGTGCATTGAAATGTTTAACATTTCCTGTCAACGGCATGAAACGCCCCATAAAGCATCTTCCTGCCTGCTGCACGCAAGTCTTATAAATAGTGGTTATTTCTGTGCTGAAAATGAATGTGGTATATAGCCTGGGTAACTTGCTGCAGTACCTGAAAGCTGGATTCGAATACAGTGGCAGCCTTTGAGGGCGATAAATAATGAGGTCTGTGGCTACGAGTGGTGGGCTGAAAAGAGAGGCCCTTTTCTGCCCAATATATGTATGGAAATCAACCTGTTAGACCACAGAAAGTATGTCTTTTGCTTGTAATGAGTGGTGGAGAGAGCATACATTTCCACCAAGCAACACCTTAGAGACATTTTCATAGCTGCGCCGATCCATATTTATGGCTCAGGACTCTGCAAAGGAGCAAAAGCGTCTCCGTGCAAATATAATTAGGCAGAAATCAAATCTAGCTGCATCATATTCTTTTATCAAGAAGACGAATTTGAGCCTGTTTTGCCAATGAGACTATAAATGAGATACTGCCTTCTCTTGCGCACACACACACACACACCTGTTTCCACATGATGCTGTGTACTTAATTAAATTGAATTAAAGTAGTGATCAGTGTTTTCCTTCCTGTGGTGTTTCTGCACTCCTCTTCCCAGAGATCACTTGTGTGACGGCTTTTTTTTGGTGGAGCCTTTTCCTTCACTTGGTTCATTTTCTGACAGGGCTTATTCCTTTCGAGGAGCTGCGGTACCGCTCTGCTAGCAGTCCGTCCTTCATCCTCAGTATGGAAAATTCCACAGTCCTATGACACCCGGAGGCGTCAAGTGTCGCGGACCGATGTTTCAAAAAAAAAAAAAGAAGAGATCTAAGAGCAGTTGGTCGGACCGCTTCAAATCAGCTCAGACACTAGCATGGCCAATTACCAATTACAGCACAATGTAATTCAGCACCCTTCTCAGACGGAGCGGATAAAATATGCGTCGTCTTCTCACGGCCCCGGCCTCCTGAACAGCCAGCAGAAGGGTCGGGTAACCTCCATACATCTGTGTGTGTGTGTGTGTGTGTGTGTGTGTGTGTGTGACAGCGGACAGACTCTGACTCGGTGCCAGACCCCCCCCGAATCTCAAGGGAAATCATTTAGTCGGGAACTCGGGGGCCCAGTCGCAGCCTGCTCGCTGCTGATAAAGGGGTCATCCCGCGCTTGGGTCCCCGTCCCACACCCCTTCTCCACATCCCTGTTCCCAAAACCCATCAGCCATTGGATGATTAACTCAGAAAGAAGATTAAGGCAATATAATATGCTGAGAGAAATAGCAACGGAGGGGCGTCTGTGGATTCACACAAGTCGCCGCAGCGTAAATGACTTGGACATAATGACTTGCCTTTGAAGGAAGCGCAATAGGCCACAGCTTTGATGTAGGTCATCCTTAGCATCACTTGTCATAGTTATACCTATCACAAACCATTCATGCTTTGGACAGGGAACATTCTTCATGATATTTATTCTGGAAGAACAATCTATCCATCCTGTTAAAGCATGCGGCACTAGGCAGCGTGTCAATTTGCACCATGTTAAAAGTAATTAAGCCTTCAACAGTGTCATGCCAATAATAGCCCACTGCATTCGGTCATTCATTAAAAATATGTTGCAATTAAGATAATCCATTATGAGCTTAATTATGGAATTAATGCTGACAAATCCACACCCCGCGGCAGCAGAGTCTTCCCAAAACTATATGCAAGACTGCTGAGCCAAAGCCGTCGATTCGTGACACGACTTGACACAGCAAACAATTAGCTCAAGTCAAGTCAAATTTTATTGTCCTACTAGGGGAAATTTGGTTGCAGCCAGGTATTAAAAACTTTGAATCATCATAAAATAGAACATAAAGACTCCATATCAGACAGGACACAGAGACAACAATACAATACAGTGCAAGATCACTTCAAGTGAAGACAAAAGACGATGAAGTAGCTGAGCGCAAACATTTGTGCAAATTCAGCCTCCTAACTGCAGTGCAAACAAAAAAACTCTTTGAATTTTTTAGTCCTCTGAGTTGGGACTCTATATCTTCTACCTGAAGGTCGAAGCTCAAACTCCCTCAAGAGGTGGTCAGTACGGTCCAATATGGCTCGGCCGGCATCTTGCATTTGCTGAAGTGTGCGTGAAAATACACTAACAATTTTCATGAGACGATTACAACTGCAGACATTGAGACCACGAGGCAGCGTCATGTGTTCTCCGTTCACGTGACGGCGGCGAACTGATCTGCCGTTATAAGCGTGGCGGGGCTGAAACAGCTGAGACGGAGGAGGAGCCATTTAACGGCCTAAAAGGTGTTGGGATGGATGGATGGATGGATGGGAAGAGTGAAACACGTGGACGCAACCAATTAGGGAGGTGTTTAACCTTTGTTCTGTTAAGACAAGATAGGTTCAATGGGTGAAGGAGAATCACAAAGCGGTCGGGGTGGCGGTCGTTCTAATGCCTGGGACTGTATGCAACTCCATGTGCGTCTGTCTCCATTCCCCCACTAATAACCCTGCAAAGAAACAATGAGGCTTTGTGAATCTGTGCTACGGCATTCTTCTGTTAGAGTGGAAAAAGGGCGTGCGAGGAAGTCAATTATAGCTGTGTGAGAAGAAGGAGTTTGTTGGCTTATTTGTACTGTAATGCGCTACGGGGAGATAGACTTCATCATTGTGAGTCAGTGGAGAAAGCGATACGGAGTTGGTTAAGCTCTTCTTTAAAAAGATCTGACTTTTCAAAAGAGCGCACGTGCAATGTGTACATGGAAGCTCAACAGCATTTCGTGGTGGTAAAATGAGTGCAGCGGTGCCGCGCCGAGTGGTGAGACACGAACAAAACGGGCATGTAAGAGCCTTTGACTTAAAAACAGGTTTTTCCAAATTACCTCTTCTCGGAGACCCGAACCGACAGAGTTTCCTCTCCATTGAGACTTTTGAAGTCTACTGTAGTCATGTTTGAATATCATCTCACCCACCGTCTGACACTCATCATACCTCTACATGCACACTATGATACTTGTTGTCAAGCAGCAAAATAACAGACTGCTGGTTGTGGGGAGGGAAAAAAATGAATGTCTCATATTTTTCTGTCTACAGTATTTACAGTATGTTTTTGTTGTTCTGCAGGGTGTGCTGGATAGTATCCCTTACAAAAAAGAAACCTGCACTTTCACATGTGATGCTTTTCTCACATGTGAAATGAAATTTCCACATGTGAAAATATAATGTGTGTCAAAGTCACATGTGAATTAGATATTTCCACGTGATTGTCCCTATTCACATGTGAAAAAAATGTTTACACATGTGAAAATGAAGTCTGTGTCACAAAATCACATGTGAATTCAACATTTTCAACAAAAACTAAAACGTGTTCAAAAACCACATGTGGAAACACACATGATGTTTTCCACATGTCATTCCCACATGTGACTTTTTTGTCAGGGATGATACATATATTTATTTTTGTTTTGTCAATCAACCCTAAGAAACAAATCGCTTTCTAGTTAAAAGTAGAAAAACTGTGCAGGGAGTAAACTTCAATCAAAGTGACAATAAACAGGAGTTACTGACGTCCTGTCGCTTTTATGTAAAATGTGATGGAAATATTTGCAAACTGAATGTGACCCTTTACAAATGGACTTGCTGTTTATGCTTCTTTTTTGGGAGGATTTGAAATTGGATGCATTCCTAATCTGAGAGATGCTGTATCTCTCCCAAAAGTTCCTCAGAATGACTCACTGGGCTTTGAATTTGGGTTAAGAGGATGTCCTTCATCAATTTCGTACTGCTTTCAGTGGAACTGCTTTTATGCCACCCACTCAACTTGGCTCACCTTCAACCGACGAGCATCTCATTTCTGTTGCATTTTGTCTCAACAGTGAGTGAACAGAATGCTCTTTAAATTAGTAGTTCACTGATGAAAAAATGATGAGGATTCGTGTCATCTAGAAATTAAATTAAATTGTTGATGTTGAAATGAATGAATTAGCAGTAGTATTAGAAATAGTAGTAACTCCGATAGGATGTTAAACTATCTGATTAAACTATACACACAGTACTGTATGGCCTGCACTATATTTTGTCCGCCTAAGGTTTCTTCCATTTTTCTCCCATCCCCCCCAAACGGAGACCCCCCTGAGATTCGCCCCATTATGCCCAAATCAACAAATCCAGATGTAAACTGTCTCCTGGATTCACCGGCGTTAACTGTCTCGTGTGATTTGGTGTGGAGCGTCACAGACAGGCTGAGTGGGTAAACACTCGCATGCTGTGCAATGTTTACTGACAATCGCGTTACATCATTTCCATCATTTAGTGAAGTTCAAACAGGATTCAAACATCTCACTGCCGTTCAAACTAGGTTAAATGAAGATCCAATTTACTCATGCCTAAAAAAACATAAATCATCATTTAGTTGTTGTGCGTATCTGTGATATGATGTTAGGATTTCACCTCATTGCTCCCGGTGATACGCGGATGCACGCGTGGAGCACGTGTAATTATAAGCCTCATGCTCGGCTTCGTTGGAAACCCGTTGAAGCGGTGAGCCAGAAAAAGGAACGTCTTGTTTACGGGGTGCTTGCGGGTTTGCGGGGCAGCCGTCCCAATCGCGGTAAACAGGGAAACGTGTTCATCTCAGTTGTACCGGTGTGTTACCAAAAATTGAAAAAGAATCGGGAGGTTTAGCACAAGCGGTGGAACAAAACGAGCAAAACATTTCCACATGGCAGCCCAAGCACAATGCCTCACAAAGCTTTGGGAGGCTGACTGCTTCACTATTAATGCAATTTCTTTGTGGGTTTTTTTTTTTTTTGTCTTTGTCTTCTTTGTGTTTGTGCATGTGTGTATATGTGTGTGTGTGTGTGTGTGTGTGTGTGTGTGTGTGTGTGTGTAGAGAGAGAGGAGGGGTTATTTGAGGAGGAGAACAAGAAGATGAGGCAGGGAAACACATTACAACAGATGGCAAGATGAGGCAAGACATATTCAGTTCTGAGTGCACTGGGATAAAAAAAAAAGGGAAGAACACAGCCATCCTATTTTCAACTCCTTGTTTCTGCTCTCACGCTCCAACAGCAGCTCCTTCTCCTCCTCTTATTCTCTCACTTAGTCTTTTTCTCATATTTTCTTTATCACATCAGCGATTGCCGTTTTCACGCCGCCTGTCTCTCGTTCTCTTAGCGGTCTCCGAGGGCACGTTTAGAATTGTGCGCAAAAAATGAAGCGCCTCTGCGACAGATTGATCCGCGCGGAGACGTTCCTACTTTTGACCTGATAGCTTTGAGCGCGCTAAAGGAGGATTTAGCGTCCAGGGGGTCAGAGTCGGCGCGCTGGTGGAGTCAGCCTTACCAAAGAGGCGCCTTAAATTCTGCTAATGGATCGCTCGTGCTTTTGTTTCTCGTCACTGGGTCCATTTAATCTCATGAGCTTGATGGAAAAAGGTGCAAAAGCTATAATTGCTGATATCGTTTCCTATTTAAAGGGGTATTAAGTAATCTATGGCCTCCATGACACCAGTAGGAATTGCAACAACAGTGGCAGAACTTATCTCCTGCTGCACAGGTCTCTGGCCCGTCCCCTTGAGCTAGGGTGGCCTGTAATTGACAAAAACAACACATTTGAAATCTCACAATGGAGACGAACAAGGTAGCTCATTAGTAACATAGACAAAAACACCCAGCGAAGCAAAATGTTGGAATAATATTACATTGCATTGTGATTTCCTTTGTACGGCTTGAGAACGAGGCTTTTTAGCCTTTGTAGCTGAGATGTCTTCGGGTGGCTCGCTCATAGCGCCGTCCTCCATCATTGAGCAGCTGAACATGCAAGTAGGTGGGTGGGTGAGTGGGTGTGGGGAGGGGAGGATGAGGATGAGGGGGAGAGGGGAGTACACATTGTTGAAAGCCAGAAATCTCAGCATGTGAAGTAATCGTTGCTGTTGACAATTTCCCCTTTAGAAATAAGTAAAACACGACTAGGTCAGTAGTATCTGGTGTGTGACCCACACTACAGGCAGTGTGTGTGTGTGTGTGTGTTTTTCCATGTGGCAGCTTCTCATTGCAAACCAGAAAATACTGGAGGTGGCAAGGTCAGAGCCATATCACAGGCAGACGGATCACACAGGTGTCAGGGAAACAGAACATCACGCTCGCCCAAGAGGTATCGGCAGATTTCTATCACCCGTTGTTCTTCAGGTAACACCCTCTTGGCCACTGGGGCCAAAAGGCACAGTCGGGAACTAAAACATCTTCCATTCC
Organism: Hoplostethus mediterraneus; assembly: GCA_034670385.1. Lineage (NCBI taxonomy): Eukaryota > Metazoa > Chordata > Actinopteri > Trachichthyiformes > Trachichthyidae > Hoplostethus > Hoplostethus mediterraneus. The sequence continues at coordinate 934,758 of JAXDDW010000146.1, forward strand.
TAGGAGTATTCAAACTGCTGAAGGGAAACTGAATTGCCGCGGTAACATTTTGCTCTTTACCAGCTGGGAGAGCCAGGAGGGACATTAGTAGACATTATGAGGGAGAATGAGCTTTATATATCAAGTTAGATGACGTGATGGAGATCTATCCCGTCCTGAAAGCACATTTCCGGAGTCAGAGTCAAAACTGAACGAGACAACATATTATCACAGGATTAAACTCAAAGTATTTGTAGTTAGAGGGTGGTAACGTATCCCTCTCTGGCTCCAGGCCCGGGTACGTAAGCTGCTGCTATTGTTTCTTCCATCCTGCAAGCTTAATTGTTGTTGTTGTCATTGCTGATGCCTTGCGCCCTTCATGGTTTGAGTATTGTGCTCGTTTTCTCAAGGCAAATTTCCTCAGAGTCAATGACAGTTTTACACAGTCATTCTTTTGGCTGGAAATGAATGCTGTCTTGTCTATTTTTCAATCGCTTTCCATGTTTATTATTTCGAAGTTACGCGATCAATCATCCATTTTGGTCACTGAGCAAATCTCCCGTCCAAGTCGGAGGGCTGTAACACAGCTGCAAGTTTTCTTCTGAAAAGCTATTACCCATAATAGATTGTTTGCGTAGCAAGGTGCAAAACAATCTGTACAGATGAAAAAGAAAATTCATCCCATATTAGGACTTTTGTTCTACAAATACCGCTGCTCCTCTAAATACACCCACTTGTTACATTGTGTCAAAAACGTCGATTCCTCACCCGTTTTTTAAACGCTCGCGTCCCTTTTTAACCGTCACGCAGATGAACAGCAGTAGCAGCTGATCGTATCAAGACATGACAACGAGGAGCTCTAGAGGAATTCAGTGAGCAGTCGAGAAAGACTGAGAAGAGAGGGAGAGGGCAAACAAACTTCTACTGCCATGCTTTAAGCGCGGTAATCATGCAGTTAGTAGCAGCAGTGCAGAGCAATACATCTTGATAAAAGAACTAGCTGACACATGCATATAAATATAAATTACGCCCCCGTGTTAGGCAGTATGTGTAATTAACATCTAACATTACAAGGCTTTGCTTATTTTATTTTGAAAGATTTATGGTCGGATTTCCACTCGTTCAGATAAGATGCGTTTTTCATTCGGTTAGTCCCTTCATCAAAAACCGCTCTTCTATTTTGGACGCATTTTTGCAGCAGCCAGTGTGTTTTTTTCGCACACTGAAAAGTTCAGTTGCCTTATCAAGGGAAGGATTCTGCTGAACATGCACACTGTTTTTTTCAGCACCATTATGCTTCACATCCATACAATTACACACATTCCCACCTGGAAGCTGCCCAATGCAACCGTAGTCTGTTGACAAGTAAGCAGCGCCACTGCTCACTTGGAGAGCGTGCAAACTCCTCGTTGCTCGGAGGCAGCAGCGCCGACCGCTGAGCCGCCGTGCCGAGCGCTAATGATTCAAATTCCCTGCCAGGATTTTCCCAGCTGGTCCACGGTGTAGGGTTTTTGACTGGAACCAATATTTTTTGATTAATTGCGCCGATAATTCAATGTCTTTAAATTGTATTATTTTCAGCTGAACTGCCAAAAATTACAAAAAAAGAAAGGAAAAGCCTCTGAAGCTCTTTAATGAAATTCCTTCAGGTGGGTTGTCAACACAGACAACGATGTAATGAATACATCAAACAAAGAAATGGCCGCATTGTCCTTTTTCCATCTACAGTCCACGACGAGATAAACAATTGTAGAAATCACTGTCATAACCTCATGAATATTATGAATAGAATCTGAAGACAGCGGCGCCCTGCTTTATTTTGACAGGAGGAGGAGATGGAGCCGACCCCGACGAAATTGATACATTAGATAATAGATCTTTATATTTCCCTCGCCTGCTATTCTTTCAGGACCGTAAAAAAAAAAGCCTCTTGTTAGCACGATGCTAACGAGAGGCTTTCTTTCTATGACCGCGCAATCGTACACAACGTGAAATATCCCACCAGGGAGAAACAATTAGACGTTTTATGATAATCCTCATGTTGTTTGTTTTGCAGCACTAATGAAACGAAACAAACCATGGCAAGGTGTTTAGAAGGAGCGGCGCCATTCAGAACCTTTTTTTTTAAGAGATACTGAGCTGTGGAAGCTCTTGTGTTTTGCAGGTTCGATGGAAATAACGTTCCTGGATTAATGAGGACTGTGGCATTTTTAATGCTGGTAGATATTTTCATATGTTCCATCCGTCTCTACTTCCTGCTGACTTTTACCAAGGGAGGAAGAGAGAATTACACCCTCCAACACTCCCATACGCAGCGTCGATATAATTTACTTAAGTAGTTACTGCTGCTCTTGTTCTATTGGGCCATTATGCACCACGGACAGTAATGTTCCTGTTACAACCCGTGTGCAGCAGCACGTTCAGTCCCCGATGTAAAGAGAATTAAGGTCACACGTATATTTGTCGGCGCTTCCTTTGGTCCGCGGATATTAGAAAGCTGAACCTGCTAAACTTCTTTCCCCTGACGCTCTCAAAGTGTGATTAATGACACTTGATGAGGAAACATTAGCAGCCTATGAGAGCCCTCGTTGTTTTTTCTCTCCCCCCGTTGAGTACACTGTCGTTTAATGAGCAGCAGGGAACGAAGACAAGCGAGATAATCAAGATGAAGCCAATTTGCACGTCAGTGGCGACGGCACTGCGGTAACAAGGACAAAATAGACATAGACAAAGCGACGTGGAAAAGAACTGAGGGAGCTGAAATCATATTTTCCAACGTTTTTTTTCTTTTCTTTCTGCTGTTGCAATTTCCACGTTCCGATTTCAGCGGGCTTCTCCGGTGTGATCTGGGTGACATCGCTCATATTAAGCGAGATTCGTCGACGTAGAGGTTGAGGGCGCAAAGTAAAAACGGTCATTCATTTGTTGGCAAGGTGACTAATTGATCGGCAAACTGATGTGCAGACTAGAGCTCGGGAGACAGAGACGCGCTGCTCGTTATCTTTGCCGAGGCTGACTCGGGGTGCCACGGGGTCCCACGTTTTGTTTTGACAGGGATTTTCTGGGCCCACTTCTCAAAGCGCTCCTGCTATATCGATGCAGCGTGTGGCTACCTGCGCTCTCATGCTTCAGTAACACAGTTAATGGGAGCTTAGCCTCGCCCAATGAGAAGTGACGTGCAAAGAGAGCCCGGTCATGCTAATGCGCACAGGCCTTACTCAACGTTATGCTAACCCGATTGGAAGTGCCAATCGACACATTTACTTTCTCTTGTAAACTGTACACAATAAATAAATCAAATAAAAAGAATGTAATATCACATTATTATCCCAAATTGAAATGCTGCTTTTGTGATAACAGAGAATCGATGGCTAGTGCTTTAAATCCTCTTCTTTCCCTACATTGCTACTTTAATCCTCGTCTCAGGTATACCACGATAGGCCCTATCTATGATGACTGCCAGATGACAGAGAGATGATAGGACTAGGAAGGAAAGAAAGTGAAATTTGGGGAATTTGGGGCTGAAGGCTTTGGAGAGGCCCGGTTCCACCGAGCCCTGTGGCGTTCATAACTCAACCACTCCTCCGAATCGCACTTCAAATGAGCTCACCGGGGACGAGGCGAGAAATCCTGCCACGTCCCACCGGGACATGTTTTGCCTTGTACCCCCTTCACTTCATCGCGCGCAACTTCCTGGACAGCGAACACACATGGCACTCAAGGCGCCGGAGGATGGAGCGAGGGAAGAAGAAGGAGAAGAAGCGAGAGAGGAGGGGGGGGGGGGTGAATTCAACCGGGACAGGAAATGCTGCGAGCAATCTTTCTGTCATTGGAGATGCTGGAGATGGCCAGATGATTGCGTGGTGCAGCGAGAAAGAGCGAAGGCAAACTAATCGGCTTCTATCTATTAAATCTCGACACGTTGCCTAACCACAGCTGACAAGCTTTGAGAGCAGAGGGAGGAGTTGAGGAGGAAAGATAGCCGAGAAAGGTCTCAAAAATATGGCTGTCTGTGTAAGAGGGCAGAGGAAGCGACCTTTCGGAATAAACAGTGCAGAAGTTATAGAGAACGTCTTTGTCTGCATCCGCATTTTGTATTCCAAGCTCAGGTGTGCATTCTAGTTATTTCTTGCCCCGAGGCCCTTAGCCACACTGTAAAAACATGAGCCAACAAATGAGAGGCTCTAACAAGAGCAGCATCTAGTGCAAGACGTTGTTAACCAGCCTCCGCAAACAAGGCCACGGTATCCGCCGCCGCGTCGTCGTCGCACACATAGCACATAGCGGCGCTGGCTGTGTTACAGTCATCCAACATCAAACCGGAGCCTTATCCATCTGCTCCAGACTTGTATTTCGCCAGAGCCCTACACGGCTTTCCACAAAGATGTGTAGGGCTTGTTGTTTTTTCCAGCTGAAGCCCGAAAGGGCCTAGCGAAAAGTGAACGGCGTCGGCTGGACCACGACGCACACACACACACACACACACACACACAGACGGTCATTAGGCCAAATGGCAAGACATACAAACGGTCTGCCAGATAGCGGTGTAGGTGTAGCGACAGAAAAAGCAGAGAGTAACGAATCCGTGACAGGAAGCGGGGAGACCGGCGGGGCGGAGGGGGGGGAAAGCTGCTTTAAAAAATTGTGAAACCATCCAGCATCCAACATCATGGAGGATTGTGCATGTGATTGATTGGCGAGTGTTTCTGATGAGGGCTTATACTTGGCGTGGAGTGTTGGCTGGCAGTGATGAGGCAATCAGGGCTCTCGCTTTGAAGCAGACAGAAAATGCTTTGGCATAATTTAGTCACTGGACTGACTGAGAGTGAGAAGCGCTCCGGGGGCCAAAAGGTTTGCTCTATTTACTGACACGAGCGGCGCTCAGCCTAAATAATCATGTCGAGCTTTTCTGTTGCCGCATCGCTATCGCTATCATCATCGTCGCATTCCATCTACTTAATTATGGAAGTTGCTTATTTCGCTCAACTGCGTCGACCGTTTCTTGCTGAACATCCCAACAAAAAAAAACAGGTGATATGATATGATATCATCCCCGTTTCACCCCAGAAAGACTGCTATCCTAGCATCCTATTACACATTCAAAGGGCTGTATATGTTACCATACATTTGAGATCATAGTTTAAGCCAGGTGGGGTTTTTTTTTTTATCCAGTTCCATAATGCTAGGAGCGCTTGGACCCAAAATACTCCCGTTTTGTGTTGAAATCGTGCATTTAGGTCACAGATGTCTTTGTAGCCAAAAGCAGTCCAGTTAATCTGCATGGGCACAGGGGAGAGAAATCCGTGGAAAGAAGAAGAAAAAAAAAGAAGGTTACGCCTGGGCACAGGATTTGATATGGGTCCCTCTCTCCCGCGGACCGCAGCCCCCCCGATGCCACGCTGCTTTTTATAAAACGGAAACTCTGACTTATGTCGAGCCAATGTGTAAATAGGCTTTTTTTTTTTTGTCAGCGATTCCTGGTGTTTGAGCATTCGGGCCTGTGCGGTCACAACACAAGCGTGACTGCGGGGCTGATGTGCAAAGACATCACTTAGTGTCAGTGACAGCGATGTGTCAGCTCCCACTAGCCGTCTACACCTTTCAAAGTCAGGTAAAATGGTGTGGCAGGCATATTTCACCCGCTTTGTTTTCAATTCTGTGATCACAAGCGTTTCTGAGGCGCGGCGCTCAACGGAAGAAATGTAAATGCCGCCGAACCCTTTCGAAACATTAAATCAACTGGAAAAAAAACAACAAAAAAAGACAGATGAGGACATGTCAGCATTGTTTCTTTTCCAAAAAAATGAACCTGAGGAACAAACTGCTTTGCTTGGTATAAAGGAAAGGGGGGGGTTTGGCAGACGGGGCCTGCCTGGGTCCTGATCATTAAAAGTATAGATGCCTTCCGCAGCCTGGTTACGCAATGCTAGGAGGTACCGCGCACAGGCAGAGACAGACAAAAAAAGGTAGAAGGGGAAAGTGATGGTGATGAAGGAAAGGAACCGAGGGAGCTTGATTTTAATTGGCTCTTTGTTTTTCATCAGTCCCAGAAGAGCCATTATTTATGAGTTTGATCTTTCCAAGTTGCTGGAAAATAACAAGACTGCCTGGTGAAATGTGATCTGTAATGAATAGTCTTCCCCGGTCCAAACAAAGTTTTCTCTCCCAGTAGTGTGACATTTTGATCAGGTTGTTGTTTGAATGCTTTTTGCAACGTTGCACGTTATGATGTTTTTTCTTTTAGAATATCGCTTTATTTAATGGGTTTTCATTCCGGGGGCTCGCTACGAAGGTTCGAGTGAATTCTGTGGGAAAGGCAGTGACCGAAATCGCACCTGGGGTACCACTAGTGACGCCGAGGCCGACGGACTTACCGGTGATGGATTAGAGAAATGCCTGTTCTAGCAGCAGTAAAATGGGATAGAACAAAGAAATGGTGGGGGGGGGGGGGGGAAAAACCCACTGTTTCATGAATTGCTGCTGGTTTTGGATAAATGATCTCGCAGCTGTAATTTCAATGGCGGTCGAAACATAAAGAAACAGCTCAGGCACAGATGTTGTGGAGTTTTACAAAAGAGGAACTAACTATCGCGCCTAAACTGCCGTCATTTGCATTCATTTGACTGGGTAACGAGCAGGAAGGGCCAGGTGCAGACGCAATGGAAAATATTTAACCGTGGGGGGGGCGGGGTATGATTATGATATCTGAGGCAGGGGATTGCGTAATTCAATACCCAGACAGATCCAGCGCCACGTGAGGGAATTATCCACCATATTACGCCACTGCTTTGCAAATGTTTGTCTGACCTGCCCTGGGAATAATACGCATGAGGGGTGGGAATACCTGGAATACCTCCACTACATACATGATATCTAAATCCCAGCAAAAAAAAAAAAAAAGCCTGAATCATGCTTTTGACTGAGGCAGAAAGAGAAACGCCATCGCTTCACGCAGCAGGACCTATCATCAGGGTTTTTGTGGGGGGGGGCTTTTTAATCTTTTAGCTGTAATGAACACGTTTTTTTTTGCCATTCATTTCATATATTCTCCAAGCAATCTGCAAGTCAATTGGCCCACTGTGCAGGGAATTCAAAAGGATTCATTTGAGAGAGAGAGCGCTCGGCTAATAGTGATCTACACTGAAGCCTGTGTTGTGGCGAGAGGCCTGTTCTCATTACGATCCACTATCTTTTTCGCTTGTCGACCATCTCCGACAAAGGTCCGTCTAGACACTGACTCCAATCGTCTATTTTACATTGTGGACCTTCTGACTTGAATTAATTTTTTTTTACTTTGGAGAGAAACGGAGAATGACCCTGAGCAGAGGAAGAGCTGTCATTCACGTACTCCCACACGTCTTCGATCTTCGCACAGCCACAAACACTCACGCACACGTCTTCCAGTTCTCCCTGATGAAACTCAATAACACTTAATCTCCTGTGCAGCGCAAACACAAGTGCTTCAGCCGTTCACCTCCGCTATGTACATTTAGACGTGTTAGTTGTGTTGATTGCCAGCGCAGGTCATTTCATTGCCTGTAAAACAAAGATGTGACGATTCTTTGTTTTAAGGGAAAAGTACAGGATCACAGGATCTTCACTAAGAGAGAGGATGTCAAAACTCCTGTAGCCGCTTTGAAGAAGCAAAGCATCCTCTGTCTTTACAGTTTTAGATCTTTCATTTTAAGCCAAATGGAATGAAGGAAGGAATTTAGTTTTAAAGATTATGTTAGATATTTTAATATGCTGTAATGTTCCTGACTGTGAGATGGGATTTTGTGTCCTTGACAATGTACCTTGCATTTCTGAGCCCCGTAACACTGAAAGATTTCCAGCACAGCTGCAATGGAGTTTGACATTTGTTCAGCTATCTTCAACATCGACAGTAAATGTCGTTTTGGTATCAGCCCCTCAGAATCAAAGAACAAGAGCCTCTTTCTAGTTCAACAATCATACAGGGAGAAATCCATCGTAGAAGTGGGGATACCAATTTCTCCACAGACAGTAGCCTCGACAGACCAGAATGCAATGCGGCCTCAGGACTTGTTGCATTTTGAATGAGGGAGCTCTGGAAAAACTCTCACAGAGTTAATGAAACACATTCAGGCGCGTTGTTGAAAGTCATTCCGGGAAATTTACGCGAGACGACGAGGAAACAGCTTGAAAGAAAGTGGATTCGACGAAAAGGTAAATTACAACACTTCGTCACAAAATGACTCCTGGAATGCGCTGAACGTCACAGGTTGATGATATATTCCCTCGAAGGGGTTAACGCCCTATGGGACTTCTATTACCAGGTGACATCACAACACTGCCATCTGATTGGTCCCCAGGCCCCCGAGGTGACCATTTTGGACGTTATTGAATGGAATCCTGTAATCCTGACAAATGCTCTTGCAGCCCAGAACGTGTTGGTTTTTAATATTAAAGCTTTGTCAATTGCTCTCTCAGAGTCGCTGCGGCTTTTTCCTACCCTTTAACTTATTCATCAGACGTCTGAGTTAATCTCGCCCGCTCCCAAAGACATCTCCTCGGGGCTCGCTTACCTGAAGTTCTCCATCCGTGGCGCTCGGCAGCAAAACCCTCCAGCGCCGTATGTATATTTCTGTACGCGTATAGGGGCGATTACTTCAGGCGGGAAACGTCTGCCTCACACAAAAAGTTTGATTCAAATGTACCTGAGGCCGGAGGGTGAGAGGGAATAGCTGCTGAAATTAGGACACACACTGAGAGAGACCAAACCGAAAAGGTAGTACCTTACATTTGTAGAGCTCGGAGCGCTTCAGTGCAACGGGAGGGAGAAGATACCTTTTCACGCTTCGGCTTCTTAAATGAGAATAGCGTGAACTATCAAGACCTGAACCCGGGAGGCTGTCTCCACTCATTTAGTGTTGCAGCGTGGGCCGCTATCATAGCGGAACTCCACCACAGCGAGGCGTGCACCGCAACTTCTTCGGCTGTTAAGTGGATGAATGCACTTTTGAACAACACTGGATGAAAACACCGTTACGTGATTGAAAGAGTTCTCCGGTGGTGTCCGAAGGGAGCTACCCCTCGATAAACACTAGTGTGATGAACTCCAATCAGATAACGAACTCCAAACCTGACATTATGACCACGCAAAAAAATGCCTCGGGCAACATATTACCCAGAGAGTTCTTCAGTCGTAGCCAGCTAATTTCCGATCCTGGAAATAAACCTTGTGAACAAACGGCAAAGGGATAAGCCAATGACTTTGTATATTTTGTGAGTGTAAGCGCAGAGACAGAGGCGATATTGATATCCGGGCACTTGAATCGAGCCCCCGGTCTGCAGCGCAGGCTCAAATGCTCAGAGGCATGTTGGGCGGGCTGGCCGTGTGTAGCCTGACATCAACACTCAGCTTGTTGCATCCCAGAAAGCTCTAGGGTGTCTGCATGCTGCCCTGCTGTCTCTGTCGGGTGTGATCACACACCGATATCTTCTACCCCAGCCTGCCGGGAGCACGGGAGGGGGGGAGGGGGGGACGGGAGGACTGATCGAGGCAAAAAGAGAGACACACTGAAGCCTCTGTGTCCACAGCCTCTCTAAGCCGCTTTGGTGTGGGGCTTTGCACTTTTTCAAAGTGCTGGCTTGCACAAAGGGGGGGGGGGGGGGGAGAGAGAGAGAGAGAGGAAGGGAGGGAGGAGCAAGACGAAAGAGGATGGTACAGAAAGAGAGAGAACGAGAGGTAGGAAGGAAGGGAACGAGAGGGAAAAAGATCACAAAAGTACCTCCATTAGCCAAGGGGCATTGGCGTGACTATGGAGCTCTGAGCTCCTCACACACATACATGCACACACACACATACACACATGCTCCTCCTATCCCAGAAGCCCCTCTGGCAAAAGCTTCCTAGTGTGCATAATTTGATTTCAAATCTGTGCATTAACATTCACTGTGCATATGGGCAAGGGAAACTAGCAGCAGCCCTTTCTCTCTCTCGCTGGTGTGCTGTCTGTCCTCATCGCCTGCTACTGCCTATAACTTTACTCCCCATCTTTTCTCTCTTCTGATGCTGATGAAACTAGAAAATAGCCCTATTCTTATTTTGGCAGAGAGACACTCAGCTCTCCTTCTCTCTCTCTCTCTGTTTGCAGCCTACAAGCCCTTTCTCTCTGCCTCTCTCTCTCTCTCTCTCAAAGGATTAGCCATGCCTGAGTGTGGAGGGTCCTTGGACTCAAAATGGCAGGGCATGGGAAGAAAGAGACCTTATAGCGTGGACTCTTGTGCAGTGATTGGACACCGAATTTGACCCCCGAAAAGAACAAATAGGAGACAGGATGTTTTGTGACAGGATGTTAGAGCTGATGGAGACCGTTCAAACCCCGCTAGCTGCCGTTACAAACATGACGAAGGTAGAGATTGGTTTTGATCCTGTCAGTTCAACATCCCATCATGAGGTTTTACTGAAACAAATCAATCAGCGAGTCATATATCTTCCCCAAAATGTCTGACTGAATGTGAGCTAATGTGTTTTGGGATAAACGGTGGAAGATTTTAAATCCTCCCATTTGAGAAGCCCCTTTTTCTTGAGTCAATATTAAGCGCGTGGTTTATTCAGTGCATCTTCAGATGTGAATTCCTATCAATTTCAAAAAGTGTTCTTGTAATTGGCATCAGATTTAATTAAGCTTTAGGATCATAAGTCAGGCTAAGTGAGAAATAATTCTTAGGTAATTACGACTCCTTGGAACAGTATCAGCCTTCGAGGCGCTAACAGCTCCCCTACTCCAAACATTTTCTTTGCTAGGGGCTCACATAGGATACCCGGGAAGGTTAGGCTCATTACACGTTAATGAAAGAACAATTAACCTTCATAACGGCTTGATTACACATTTAAATAACATATTTTCATAGTGGATTTTAAAATAAAAGTCCCTGGACGGACAGGATTAAATGTACCGTGTGTCTGTAGATTCACTCTGTAGGTTAAACAGCGTCTGCCCCCCTTCACGTCTGTGCTTGTTTGTTTCCGAGCAACTCCCATGAAAAACAGTTCAGGGGCATCATCATTTCCATCCAAATGTGTTACCGTGAGAAGGCGCTGAAGTCTTATCACCTGCAATACCATAAATGTTGTTCGTATGATCATTGTTCAAAGGTTTGCATTGGTGAAAATGAACGGATAACTGAGCAGACAAGTTCTATCAAGAGAGAAGATATGAAAAGTGCTGTGGCAAGACACTTTAAAGAGGCCGGCCATCCTATTTCACATTTATTTTTATTGGTATTGCACAGTGTTATTCCTGGGACTCAATGCCAGCACCAGTGAAGGTTGTTTTTTTTTTGAGGTTTGATGTTTTTCTCCCCCAATATGAATGTTCATCAAACCGAGGGGCTCTTATTTTGAAACCAGCTGTGTAATCCCATTACATAAATGGTCAAAACATTTTTAAATGAGCTTTCATTAATTTTGCTAATGTCCCTTGCAACAGAACTGCCAGCGCCGTCATCTGCTGCAAACTCCTCTCAACTGGCTAGTCTCTCTTCTTCTTCCCTCGCCTGTCATACTTTTGCCCCGCATTAGCGCTGCGGTGTTCAGTGTAGTAGTTAATTAACACAAGAGTGGCATTGCAAATCTGCTGGATACAGTGTGACGTGTTGTGGGTATAAATAATTTGGAATTTGGCCTTTTCAAATATTGAAATACAACATTAAAACAACAGAGTGGAACTATAGACCAGCCGCTACACTACAGGGCTTCTGGCGTCGTTTAACACAACCCACCCCCCCCACCCCTTCTCGTTGTGCACTCCCCCCCCCACCACCCCCCGCTAGCCGCTGTCGGTGCCAAATATGTCACTATCAAAGCCGCACAATAAGCCGAGCGAGGGCAATCTTCAAGAAAGTGAACCGTGTGTTCTTTTTCAGTGATGTGGTGCCACGGCTCCGCGGCTCCACGGCGACGCCGAAATCATCTCGCAAAAGCACCCGGCGCTTTCGACCTCGCCAAACCAGCATGATGCACTTCTGTTGGAGCGTGCATCAGAAGCGTGTCAGAAGCCAAGCAGAGGATCGCTAGCCTCAGTGCCAACCAGAAAGAGATCCTTGGTAAACTCCACCTCTTAGCATTTTGGCACCGATACAGACGTGGTCTAAATGTTCACATCGTAGCGGTTAGATTATATTTCATTATATAGTATAGGTATAATGAAATATAATCTAGTGTACATTTGAGGAACTTAAACCAAACATGTTTTTTAAGGGGCCAATGAAAATCGTTCTGTAAACATAAATCCATAATTGAACAGATGAATGTATTTTTTGTGTATTTCCTGTTCAATGGAAGAAGCTGTTGTTTTGATAACTGGTGGTGAGAGTCTGGAGTCTGGATGGTTTGTTTGTACTTATTCCTCATCAGAAATATGGAGCTCTGCAGACCACCACCCCCCCGCCCCCCTGCTGCTTCTGTACCATCTGGGATTTAGATTTACATTAACCTCCGCCCCAGTAGAGAAAATACGATTACACTACCACAGTCCCGCTGTGTGTATGGGAACTTTCTTACTGAGGAGTTTATTGCAACTCAGTTAAATCACCTAATTGCAATACTGGTCGGGTGTATCTTTTATGTGAGGTTTTCATCATGAGGAACATCCGAGGGAAAAGACGTCACAGTGCTGGCCACAATGCTGGATTGAAGTGCTCTGGGAAGTGCAGTGCAGAAACACCACACTGACAACATTTTGTGAAATGAAAAGTGAGAGGAATAGGTTTTCCCCACCGCGAAAGGATTACGCAACAGGCGAGGGACGAGGGAAAGTGAGGGTGTTGTGGTTGGAGTGGTGGAGCTCTGCAGAACCCCCCCCCCCCCCCCCCCCCAGGCTGTACACATGCATTCAACTCCAACGTTTCATTTTCAGCAACCCGCCCTGTAATCTGCATTTCCGTGACAAATTCATTTAATGAAGTTTTCGTGTTGTAGACTGTGTTGGCTTAGTACCAAAGATGTTGCCAAAATAAAAAAAGGAATTTGAGGATTAAGCTGAGGTTGTTGGTGAACTCAAACCAAAGGCAACTACGCTGACATCAACTCTACTAGTCATGCAGACACGGCTAACTATTTGGCTACAGCGCAAAAACATGTAGGCATGACTTAATATCTAGTGCGACTGCCTGCATGTTTCATATTCTGAAGCTTTGGTCCATCTTTTTTTCTACCAAATAATAAAATGCTTGTCTACTGTAGTGAAAAAAAGCCTGCTGAAACCAAGTGTGGCGGTGAAGATCAAGGCCCGCGTGGAAGTGTCGGTTTGCTGTCGGAAAAAAAAAAACGCTCTTCAAGATTTACACGCATTCATGAAAGGCGGCGATCCTCCAGTATAATCTCATCCTAACAACTTTGTGTTAGTATTTCTGCAAAACAAATCTCAGTGAGATGCACACCTGCAAATTGCTCGCCCCCCCCCCACCACCACCCCACCACCTCCACCAGCTGCAGCCGAGCACCTGTTACAGCCATATCTACAGGTTCACTTCTGAAGCCAATTGAATTACCATGAATAAGTAAGAGCCAATTATCTAAGAAATGTTTTGGCTCGGCACCCAGCGGTAGTTGCTGGAGTGACTTTGAAGCCGAGAGAGAGAGAGAGAGGAAGGAGTCTCCCACGCAAGAGGAATCTTTGGTTATGTTGTGGCTCTCGGGCTTCGGATCAGAAGAACACACATGGTAATCATCACATCTGTACTCCCAGATCAATACGAGACGGAGCCGGTTCAACTGGAATCACACCAACATTGAAATAATTTGACTGATGTTGTTCATGTAGAGAACGTCTGTATAGTTCCATTTTAATCCAGTTTAGTTTGATATGGGCCACTCATTAAAAAGAACCATATTATAGGAATGTGTGTTTTTCTGTATTATAGATATTTGATGGCTGGTTCATGGCTCTCCAAATTAATTTGCTTCAATGTGTACATCTACAGTACATTATCAAATATCCATTCATTTTTTCACAGGCAGTTTCAAATTATCTCCGGTTAATGCATCATAACAATATGGTATTGATTAGTACCCACCACGTGCCAGCACCCCCAGGCCAAAGTGATTCTATTTATTTAGTCCATTTAGTTACGTAAAGTCAAAATGGGGGTAGGCGGGCGTGAAAGGAATTCAATTTGTCTGGCATTGCTCTTATTGGTGCATTGTTTGAATCACATAAAGCAAGGCTGTTGCCAGTGTGTGTGTGTGTGTATAAACTGTGTAAACTGGAACAATCAAGTGTGAGTGATTTTAGGATAAAAAAACAAACAAAACATGCACATGTACTTGTTTTTTTAAGACTTCTTGGCTCTACTCTCTACACTTTAAGTTAAAAATATGCCCATGGACACACTGTGTTGCGTGTCAAAGGTTTTACAGCAGGTAAAAGAGTGACTACCTTTAAGATGACGGTGATTGTTGTTAAATCTCACCCATCCCTCAAAAACACAACACAACCTTGAGGTCTATCAAGGTTCAAAAAAGTGGTAGAAAAAAACACCTATAAGCCCAAGGTACGACCACCACAACAACCCGCTGGCCTTGCAAACGGCTAAATGACAAGCTCAACTCATTCTGTCCAGTTTGAGTGGAAGCATGGACGAGAGGTTAATGAAGTCTCAGCTCGCACGGCTCCAAACATAAACAGGGCACGAGGGCTAATCAGTGTCATTCTGAAAATGTCATAACACATCGGTGGAATGCATCATTTCCCCAAGTTTTGTCAAAATCCCATCAGCGGCGTCTGAGATATCACGCGTGACACATGGGGGGAATAAACAAGGGACGTAGCGCCCGCCTTAGCCTAATTAGTTTTACTTTTGATGTAATGCGATGGTGAGATGCATCATGCCCCCTCAAGTTTTGTCAAAGTTCAATCAGTGGTGTCTGAGATATTATGTGTGACGGACAGACGAGCAAATCAATGAAAGAACGGATAGAAACCGATCCGTAGTCCTCCCGCGATGAAATCGGACGACGGCGGCGACAATCACGAGTTCCGCGGCGCCGAGCAGCTTCATGTCTCTTTTTTGCCTGAATGTCCCGACTTCAACTGAAATGCTTCCACAAACACCAACATTAGGATTCAATGCACGCACAACCACATAAGAATCCGGGGAACTCTAATTCATTTCGGCTTTTGTATCGCCGTTTCTCACAGATATCTGGAGCGTGAATCTTCAAGCGTGGGGCCCATCCATTATCACAAAATGATTAACTGCCTCTTTTACACTGGCGGTTACATTTTCAAGCGACCGAGGATCAAATTGATGCTCGGTTCATAACGCAGACATCTTCCGAAACAATTCAAAACTTAACGGGGATGAAAACCTCCATTGTGCGTCCGTAAGATCGTGGACGTTTTCCGCGTTGACGTTTCTATTTCCGTCTCAATCTCCAACCCGCTGCTCGCGTTGCCAGCGGCGGCGTTGCCATTGTTGTATACGGCAGTCTGAGAGCTAGTTCGAGTTACATCAAAATGCTCCTCTTCAAAGGGAGATATTCATGTCGGCGATGCATTTTTTTCAAGGTGGTGAAAGCTAGTGAGCGCCTGTGCTTTTCATTAGCCATTCCTGTGCAAACAATTTACAAGCCACCCAGGCAATCTTAAACAAAGAGCTGTAATGAGCTCATACAGCACTAATGGATGAAAGTGCGTAGACAGAATGCATTTAAGCATCATCATCCCATTTCATGAGGGCTGAATTGTTGCGGTTGTTCTTTTTATTTCTTCTAATACGTCATGTTTGTTGCTGAATTACACAGGGTAAACAAGGAACTGTACGATTGGTGAGGGTCGATAGAAAAAAAACTATTATCTACGCAATCATTCAATAGGCCAAAGGGGCGTTTGCAGCGAAAAACAGTGCTTTGATCAAATCTGCGGTTCGATATTATGAGTTTCCTCAACCTTAAAGGCAATGCAGACATTTTCAAGTAGACCTTTGCCTTTAAAAGCCCATTGATCCGCTGACCTTCTCTCTTAATACGTTTGGAACGAGGGATTTCCCACACCCAACCGGCACATAATAACACTGTAATCAAATCTAGACCTTTTGAGACCCAACAGCTCGAACACGTCCATGAAAAAGGTTCATACGTGTCCGACATAATCGAGCCGCAAGAAAAATGGCATTCAAGACCAATGATGACACCCTATTTATTTAGAAATACGTGAAGTCACTTTGTGTCTCGGTTGGAAAATAAGACGGTTCTCAGGTTAGGTTTGCAGCAAAATCATGGCCTTTTAGTTTGGTTGGTAGGCTATAAGTAGCAGAGAGCAGAAATACATACATTTTTAGAAAATCTACTTCCATCAAACAATACCTTGAACTGCTGTAAATGAAGTTTTTCTTTTGGTCTGCCTTTTTTTTTTGTATACAAGTATAGTGGTTGGTGCTTTCACACAAAGACGCACAAAAGAGGTCAAAGCTGATTTCTCAGGGGGCTTAACACAGGTAATTCCTCCTCCTGCTGTGGCTCCCTGGGGAATGAATAGCACCGAGCACCGACTGGGTATGCTAATAAGGAATTATTCCTTCATCCTGGAGTCAAAGGGTGTCCTTCAAAAGGGCCTCCCGGTATACCTCCCATTCCGGTCAGGCGCTCATCAAAATCATCTTTCAGGGTGCGTCAAACGATTACCCCTCAATATCATCTGTAGCTTAGCCGGCTCCCACAATAAAAGCGCCCTTTTTTTGATGGAGAGAGAATACAAATGCTGTGTTGTTTTTCCTCACGCTGCCAATCACTGTATTTTTACTCTCACCTCTCAACCACGCAGCACACAAATCACTCAAGGCTTGTTTGTCTACGGTGAATGAGTGCGGGAGAACATTTGCAAAACAGCATTATTGCAATTTTTAGAGTTTAGGCTGCGTGCGAGGTTGCTTTTTTAGAAAATCCATTGATCCTCTTGAAAAACGACAAGATCCTGTTTTTCTCATCAATTTCTCGTCAACCACGGTGACCCAAATTGCAATCGCCTCTCCAGATTGGCTGTGTTCATTATTGTTTGTTTGTTTTCCAAGTGTGTCCGCAGGTCTGACTCTGTGCATTTCGTCTAAAGTCCATAACCAATTACCAAAAATACTTTTGACGTATTCTGTTGCACAGTTTTTAAACAACAGTTTTTCTATTTTTTAATCCACAAGAAACTTGCTCCTTCTTTGGACTTAATCCTCAGCAGATCGCTACAGGGACAGATACCATCTTGTCTCATGGTAAATTAATAGATTGCAATTCACACAGTGAGGCTAATTGAATGTGCTAACAGTATTGGACACTGATTGGCAGATAGCACCTGCCCTGCCCTCACACTCAAATAATGAAAACATGATTTGTCTTGGGTGACATTTGAGCCGTTCAAACCGAACAGAATCCTATTTGGCAGACGCACTTCTGAATTAGTGGAGAGGATGTGCTTATTTCATCGCACCTCCTTGTCAACAACACCCACCCAGAACTAAGTGATTGAGTTGAAAACATTTGAGGAAAGTAATTGATGTTCCTCAAAGCGTGCTAGCTAACGAGAGACGAGACATCATTGAGGCGAAACATGAAACATATTTCTTTAAACATTTGGTTTCTACCGTCTTTTAACGCTGTTTTACTCAGACAAAGACGTCGTTATTAGATTACTGTGTGACTGTGAAAGGCTGTAATTGAGGCGGCCGATGGCTGACTGTGAAAGCGAGTCGGACTCCAAATGTCTTCCAGAGGCTTTTGTGCTTGTGGGAATGTGACCACAGTGCCTGGAAACAAAAGGACCGGCTCCCATTGTCTGCTCGCTGCTGGACAGGAAATTAGGCTAGGCATCAAAATCTGCATGTTAGGACGCTAATTGTCTCTCCCAACACCAGAATAAAAACAGATTTGGAGAGGATTAGCAGCCTTGTTACAGATCATATAGCCACCCTATTATTAAATGAGGATTGGCGACTGTGGCAGGGTTCCCAGCCTGCTAGGAACGTGACAGGGTTGTCCAGGCACCAAGCCAGCACAGTAATACTGTTTGGTATGAGAACATAGGGACGGCGCATCTTACCTGCGACATTCAATTCAATTCAATTAAATCACCGCCGTGGATGCCGTCGCACAAACCTGTGTTTGCTATTACCGTGGCGCTTGTTCTCCTGCTTCGTAGAGCAAATAAGTTAAAACGTCGATTGTTTTTTTGCGAGACGTGCCCCTGAGGTGTACGTTGCTGCTCTCTCATCATGTCTGCGCAATCTGTTTCGGTTTCGCCGTGGGGGCTGGAGCCTTCGCTGAAAGGTTCACCGGCGCTACCCTCTGTATTTGTGGATGCACTTCGAGGTCAGAAAGCGTGTGCAGCGGTCGGTTTTGCAAAGTTTCGTCTTCACTTTTGACCTCTCTGCGTGGAGTTTGCTGTTCTAGTCTCCAATCCACCTGACCTGCATGTCAGACTATACACTTCCCATAGGTGTGAATGCGAGAATGAATGAGCGTCTGTCTGTCTGTCTGCGTTCGCCCTGTGATGGACCGGCGATGCGTTCAAGGTGTCTCCCCGCCGTCTGCCCAATGCTGCCCTCTGTAATTTCGAGGCACATCATTACGGTTGATGTTAGTTTAAAATCAGCAGTTGCTGCATCACTAATCGCTGCGGCGTCGAGCCGCACGGAGCAGATCTGCCCCAGTGACATACTCCTACTAGGCTTCATTAACTTCGAAAAAAAAAAACACCAGGCATCATCGGGAAAAATAATAGTTATTTCACGACGCCCCTCATTATAAAAGTCAGAATGAGTCTCGTTTTTGCACGGGGGTGCCACTGAGATTTAACTGTTACATAACTATTACCAGCTGTGCATAATGGCGCACACACCTGCGCCTCCCGATTTCTGATCTATCTCGAGCCGAAGTCACATCATCGCGGCCTGAAATATGTCGCGCATCGGCCAAATTGCTCTGAGTAACCGACTCTTGACCAACACGACAGGGTAAACTACTCCCTTTTCGAGCTAATCGATAATAAGGTATCTTAATCCACTCCTTCCATCCGGCGGGTTCAGGAATTCTCCGGATTGCCACACAGCGGTATTGACAAATGGCAGCCCAAATACCAGGGAGCTTACATCATTATGCATGACAGATGATGCTCCCAGAGTTACTGCGACAGTTGGCTTCTTTTTTTTTTTTTTACCCTTCGCTGTTTATCACCGGCTTCCAGCTTGCAGTGTCACCCATTAGAAATCTTTACTCCCCTGTCAGTGGCTGTAACTAAGACGGAGCATCTGAGAGAGAGGCACCTCCGCGAACCCTATATTGTCATTTCTATTGACAGTCTGGCCGACCGAGGCTACCGATGCGTTTTGTCTCCCCGGTTTCTTGAGTACACAGTCGATAACCGAAAACGTCATCTGCGTTCCTAATTAGGAGACAGATAAGCGAGCGCCTGCCGATGCTCGGGGTATTCAGAGAGCACCTGTCTATCTGGGAGAGATCTCCAGACGGCGCCATTACAATGGCTGGTTTAACAGCCATTTAATGCTGCAATCACCGCACGCCCCAGACGCCAATAAAAGACACTGCGCATTTACTTTGAAATGGACTGAAATCATCTCCTTTTGAAGGCGCGGCGCAAAGGGGGCGAGGAAGCCAGGGGAAATAACATTAAGGAGAATGGGCTTTCCACACCTCCTCTGATATTTTATCGCCCTTTGTGAGAGCAACGGTGATGAAAGACAGCGGAAAGGGTCGGCGGGACACGCGAAAGGAATTTGAACCCGTGTGAGCAGGGATGCAGAAGTTTAGATAGCGATAGTTTGCCTTTTTAGCCTCACATCAATCACAATGTGAATTCACAGTCCACATCGTAGTAAGTGGCATCAAACTAATCTAGTTTATATGAAGATGGGGACTACATAACGTAACGCCCAAAAAATGAATGCTTTTCTGCAAATTGTTATTGGTGGTTATTTGCCTTATGATGCTGACTGGAGGTCAGTATTTACCACTACATCACTAGTGGTAAGTGCATGGTGATATACTCTTTAATGGAGTTGGCCCTCAGGACGGTCGAGTAAATCAGGGCAGGTTTTATGGTAAAGTTAGAGGGTGATAACAGCATGGGGTGCAATATTTACCTTTTGGGGTGGAGGGAGGGGCGGGGGGGTGAATCTCCTTGCAGCACTCCCTTGTACATGGGGGGGAAATAAACATATTTTTCTGTAATTCCATTTTTTTTTTTCCCTGACTGGTAAGATAACGAGATAAGTGACAGCAGAAGCTTGTTGAGCTGTTAGATTTGAGATTTTTGGGGGTAGAAATGTCGCGGTGGGGGCAGGGTAACTCTTGCGTGACTCCTTCATTTGTCGGAGCTATTTGTCTGCGGAATACGAGTCAACTGTGACTTCCTGGCAGAGCGAGACTATTTAGAGGTATTGGCAGACCGCTGGGAACATCGCATCTCTCTCTCTCTCTCCCCCCCGGGTGCCCGGTAATCCTTCCAACGCATCACCTCACCTGTGACACAAGGAGCCTATCTATTCCGAGCCGGAAAAACAACGTGCCCCCCCCCTTTTGCCAAAGGTTGGATTTACATGCATTTTTTTTTTGCATGCATGCATTCGGGGGAATCAATAATCACACGGGCGCTACACTTTCTGAAATACATTTCATTTCAAAGGAATGACGCACGCCTCCGCACTCGCCGCGCGCATTACTCACCGTGGCAAGGTGCACACGCCTGAACCGCTCTCTCCATTGTGTTGCTGACTCATCCTCGGCTTTTGGAAACACACAGTGCTGCCTGTTACAAAGCTCGCTCTCGACGTGCCCGTTCAGGGTCACACGTGATGTTTGAGAGTACGGATCGCAACATTCACAGCCTGCAGAGTACACGTTTGCGTTCGTAAACAGGTTTTGGTTGTGGTGGTGGTGGGGGGGGGGGCGGGCACCGCTCACTATAGGATTTCACACCAGACCGTGTAATCAGTATTTGTGAGCGTGAATCACTCCCCTAACATCAGGAAAATCAAAACACTAATCTGTCAAGTCGTTCAGCGACAACCGCAGCGGGAAACAGACTGAGTGGCTTTTTGCATTCAAATAATCATATAGATCCGTTTCCAAATCAGCAGATGTAACACGATCCACAGGAAAACACACGCTCACATTGACCTTTTCTTGGTTTTTGCGTTAATTCCCTCAGGAGATGTGACTTTGCTCGCGTTTCTGGCTACGGGGAGACGGTCGCGCGCGTTCCATTTTGTCAATGCTTTTGTGGTTTATTTATAATTAAATTCAATTCTTCAACCGTGGACACGGACGTGCACAAACCTGCACATGTCCAGATCGATATACATATATATATATATACCCTCAGGAGCATGTTATCCTGTGTACCCACACACACACACACACACACACGCCGCCGCCACACAGCAGCACGCTATCATAAGCCCATCATGCATGCAAGTTGCCCTTGACATCACACATGAGTGACATGGAGTAAATGAGACAGCACATCTGTTGTCAGTACTCGTGTGCCTCTTGATGCCAGGTGAAGACAGGCAGATGGAGTGATGAAACCTGCCTGCGACCGTCCACCGCGGCAACACGATGGATTTATCACGGCGTGCGGCAGGGGTGTCCCCTACCCCCCCTTCCTCTTTTCTCTTCACACCTCTAAAACTCTCGTCGCAGGAAAAGGCAGGCGCCCTCGTGCTCGGCTCTTCTTCTTTCTTTTTTTTTGTGTCGCGCCGAGTGTGATCTAGCTCAATAACCCGGAGGCAACGGCGGAAAAGGCCCTCTTATCGTAAACTAATTAAAAACTAGCGCAGGACACAGGGAGCGCCTGACAGAGTGCCATCCTTTTTAATCAGACACACACCGCTCCACCATGAAGACATCACCTCCACAGATGCCCCGCTTTCGAAAAAGGAGAGAGGGACGATGACAGGTGTTATTTATTTTTTCCTCAAATCCACGTTCAAATAGATTCCTGGGTTTTTGGCGATGGAAATTCAGGGAGATAAGGGGTTGTTGGGTATGTGTGTGTGTGTGTGTGTGTGTGTGTGTGTGTGTGAGAGAGAGAAGGATTGGGTTGATTTCTTTGTAGGTGAACAGGAGGCAAATGAGTAGAAGGTGGCACAGTGATAAGAAGGACACCTTTGGCGTGAGCTCGCAAACACAATTGATGTGGGGTTGTTTTTTCTGGAGGAGTTGTTTCAGAAATTAAAGTGTAAAGACGAAGATGAGAAGCCGGGTGGCCTGATATTTTGGAGTACCTAGCCAGTCGGTTCAGGCAGCTACTTTTGAGAGTGTTTTGGATACATTACATTTAAGAGCGTGGTACTTTAGGAAACTAGGCTATTTAATTTACTAGTGATGTGTTTTCTGGTTGAGAATTATTGGCCCGTGATATTTAATGCAATTAAGCTCACTTCAGATTACATCGCGAAGCGTCGTTGAGACTGGCCGGGGGGGCGACAGAAAAAGGCAGCGTGCACAGGAACTCTTGTTGTCTGAAATGTACGGCTAAGCAAACAAGAGCCACCGCCAACATCCTTCATCTGTATTTTATCACACAATAGTCCATCACATTACCATAAAACTTCATTCCGGGCGGCGGCAGAGAGTCCATCAAACTGCCACGCGCATTTCCGCTCATAAAGTTTGGCCTTTGGCAGAATTGTGGAAGTAACCTTTATGCTTTGGGATGGAGAAATACAAATGTTTCATAGCATTCAAACATTGCTGCTTCCCTGACATGTTTTTTTTTCTGTCTTTCTCTCCTTGTTTGCTTTCTGTATTAAAGCCAGGGTGAAGAGGGTTGTTTTCATTCATATGACAGTAATGGTTATCCAATGTTTCCATATAGTGGCTTTTCATAATTAATGTCAGGAGGATGGAACAACCTTAACGCTGCTGGGCGTGAAAGCTGCTAACCAGCCGAAAAACACACACAAGCATATTAATACGATACTGAGTCCATGTATTATTTGGTGAAGTGGTACCGCGGAGTCGATGTTGCCGTGATATATTCACCTGGCGGCATTTACGCGGCTCTTGGAGTCCAGACTACTTTGATTATGCATGCCGAGACAGATCTCACTGTTGCAATATTCATGGCTGCGAAAATGTATCGCCCGCTCATGAAATATGGGCGGTTTTGCTGGGTTCCGAACCAATTTCCCAGCTAACGCCTTCCCCCTAATTAGATCCGGAGCGCTGTTTTTTCCCCCGCTTCATCTAGATCCCTTCTCCCTACTCCACACACACACACACACACACACACACACACACACACACACACACCTCCTCCCACTCCCGGTAGATTCAGAGTGGAGTTGAGATGAAGGCAACAGAGCTAATTGCATTAGCATCAATTTACTGGTGCGGCAGAGGACAGCTGTGCAAGCCAGTGATGTATGGCCTCTGCTAACAGCTAACAAAAAAATGGAGCAAGCAGTGTACGTGGTGTGTGTGTGTGTTTGTTTGTGTCTGGCGGGTGTACAGTTCCCTCTCCAGACAGAGGCAACACAATAATCACATTATTTCCTTCGTTATGATCATCACAATAATTTCATTAATCTGTTTACGCGTATTTCCACGCAATCTAGATTGTGGATTCAATAGATCATGTTCCTTCTTCATCCCGTGCTGCAAACAACATAAATCACCCTCCTGCCACATACTGCAGTCATATTGCCTCCTGTCATATTTCTGTTATTCCCACCTCCTGCAATTCGCAACTGGAGGCTGAATGTAAACAAAGTCCCAGTACTCCACGTGTCGCCATGGCAGCATTACGGTTTAATATGTCCGTCTGTCTGAGTGGGTAATTCTCTCAGAGTTGGATTAAGTCAGCTCAAGTATTAGGGGGTCTGTAAACACAGCCGAGGCATTAAAGGAATACGCTACACTACACTAGAGTTTGGCTCCTTGGTCATCTTACCCGTTAAGCGATGAGAGCGTGGACACCGAAATCATCCATGTGTCCCCCGATAGACCGTTGGCTCTGCTGCTCCATGCTAACACGTTCACTATGTTGAGTGATAGCAGGCCACTAGCATTTTATTTTAGTCATAAAAAAAAGGTGAGTCTGGAGGTTTTGTGTAGGAGAGTTTCCATAGGAAGGCGAAGGCGGCGGGTGATGGGAGACTGTTTACAGTTGAAAACCGGATGAATACGTGCTGGCTCACCTGAAATAGTTCCAAAAATAAACCTGACGACATCATCTATATCGAGTTATTTCAATTTATGCTTCTACAGGCCATATAATAAAACTTTTCAACAACTTTTCTTTTCTACGAAAAGGTCAGCATTCTTACTTTGGATGCTAGTCGCCTACTATCACTCAACATAGTGTATGCCAAAGTGTCGACTGAATGATCCACCAGACACGTGGACGATTTTGGTGTCTATGTTCTCACCGCTTAACAGGTAAGTTGAAACGGACCAGTCGCCCAAAAACTAGATTTATTTCATTTAGAGACGATGCATTCTCCGACTGCGATCTCCCACTACGGCATAAAGAAAAATGTATCTTTCCTTCTGAACCTTGGGTCTCTTTTTTGGCTCCAGGGATCCTGCCGAGATGTGGTTTAAATACCAAGTCAGAGCATTGTAGCGTTGAGAGTTCACGGTGGCCATATGTACCTATTCTACCCCTTAATATGTCCCATGAACTTTGCAGAGTAAATGCCAGAGTATGAGAAACCCATTTTGGTATTATGTGCATGCAAGCCTCTCTCTCTGTGTGTGTGTGTGTGTGCGTGGCTCCACGGCACTTATTGTCATAGTCATTTTCCCACGGTGCACAGCTTCAAGCAACCTGCCAAGTGCCCTACTCCCTTCAAGTCAGACAGAGCAGGAAATGAGGAAATTGAAGATAAATCCTATCAAGAATAATTATTTCCTACCTCGCTGGCTGTGCTCAACCTGTGAGAGCGCTGATAACGCATATAACAAGCCCCGTCTTGCTACTAATCTGTATTTAAGGGGCGTTATGAATTCTTCAAAAGGTCAAAATGATCCAAATGCCGAAAGTTGTTGAGAGCTATTGAGTGAACTCATTAGTAAGTGCATTGTGTTCTGGTATTGACAGCAGAGGTGATTTGGCTTTACCCTTAGCAGAAGTTGCAATTATAACTAAACGTGATGTCATTTTCAGCATCGAGTGGGTAGTCTGAGCCTGCAGAGAGCGAGTGTCAAGGGCAAGCTATTTACCGAGCATGTTGCTCCCAAACGCAGAGGAAAATAAACTTCAGAGCCCTCGAAGTACAAAAACCTCTCGGGGAATCAAAACCGCTCCAAAGTACGGGGAATATAAGGCCACGGCGTGTCAAGCAATCCAAAAGCAAATGGTGTCCAAAATAGACGAGCTATACCCTGAAAACTCGAGCTGGCACGGGGCTCAAAGAGGTAGCTGTGTGTGCTGCTGTGGTCTCATGGGCATTCATTCATCGAAGTATTCAGGCTGCATTTCCCCCTACACACAAGCTCCTGTTCACCTAAGCTGCTTCTGCCTCCACAGTGAGAGGCTGTCAAAACGGGGAGAGAGGGAAAAAAAAAAAAAAAAAATTTCAAGCTTACTTATTGTTTTCCCTGCACACTGCTGAACAGCCCTGTGACAGGCACAAAGCCAGCGCTCTCTCATCCGGTTTTTATACGGCAAGAAGGACATGTTTTCAGTCACAGCGATCGATATCAAAAATGCACAACTGTACAAATGATTGGGGAATGAATATTAACACATCGCTGATGAGAGAGAGAGAGAGAGAGCTTTGAAATCAACAGAGAACAGCTTCTACTATCCTGATAGTAGCATGTATGACCATTGAAACCACAGAGCATCTGTAGACCTGCTGTGTACAACAATACACTACAAGAGCTTCGTTTCCATCCAAGTATGTTAAGAGAACTGTGACGTTTCCAATTAGAAAAATGGGAACGGGAAAATTCAGTGACATTTACCCGATATATCGAAGCTGTCACACTCGCTTGAAGCGGAAGATTCTCTGTGAATTTTCCTCTGTCGCGCAGCATTAATGAAACATAAACATTGAGAAATGAAAGATGTCAGCAGAAGTAACAGCGGCGTCATGTTTCCGGTGCACCAGTCAGTGGGGAGGTGATGGATTACAGGCTTCGGGACTTGGTAAAATAGAAAGATAATGAAATATATCACAATAAACTCTTAAAGACATGATTGCACACTGTTGTTTTAATGAGTCACCTCCTCGCTCGCACAAATGTGAACCTGCAAAAAAAAAAAAAAAAAAAGGCTGTATATTTCAGTCGCAGTGAGGGGCTCCACAGGGCTCACCTCCACCCAGGAGTCACAACTGCCACCAGCCTCCTCCTGATGAGCCCCAGCAGCCGTCTCCACTCAGCTCAGCTCCCTGCTGAGATCAGAGTTGAGGAGCCACCAGGAATACTCGCCTTCTCCATATTTCTTCCCACAGACTGAGCCGAAGACACCTAGATGAGCACCCCCCCACCCCACCACCCCCCGCCCCCAGACACCGGCGGTGACCGCCTCCGCCTCTCCTCTCTGAGCTGCAGACTGACACTGCTTCCCCTGTCACCGCCGCACTCGTCACTTGCCACCCAGGTTTCCGCTGTGTATCCCTAATAAATCACCCTGAGAAGCATCGTTTCGTTGCCGTGTGTGTCTGCCTGTGCCCGGCGGCGTTCCCCCGACGCCACAGAGCCCTGCAATAACTAGTGACGGAAATGTATCTGTCAAATAAATACTGACATAAGCTTGGGCGTGATGGCCCTGATGAATGGTTCCATTTTCATCGTCGGATGAAGGAAGAAGTATCAATTAGACTAAAAAGAGTCTCCATTTTTTGTGTGTTTTTTTTCAACTTGAAAACACCTAATTTGCTTTTTCATTTTTTGCAAGATTTTGAAGGTTTGGAAGAGACGGCTTGTTTTCCCAATTCTTTAGTGTCCATAATGTATCCAAAGAGAGAGCGGCAGTCTGCTGTTCACCGCTTTACTGTGAGTGCAGACAGACGCGATGGTGGCGGCATGAAAACATGAAGCGGGACAGCATGCTGAACAACCTGCGTGTCTGCTGTGCGCTTTGTGCAATCTTTGGAGTCTCTCGGATGTGGCTGATAAATCTTGCATGAGCTTTGAAACATTATTATTTTTAACTTGGTGTTGCTTGGTACCTGCATCTGTAAACACATGCACATGTACACACACAGAGGAGGAAAGGGGAGAATCACTCCTTACAAACTGTGTGTTCAGACAAACGCACAAAGCTTTTTTTTCTCAGTGAGGGGCCAAATTGATACCAAACACACCACACAGATGCTATTTGCATGGCTTTGATGTCCTTCGCAGGCTCTCTAGAGCCTGAACGCTTCCCTTTACTGCCTGACACACACAAACAAATGAATGCTTTCAAATGACAGCATGTACCAAACACGCTAAAGACACACACATGTGCACACACACACTAAATACGGGCTATTGTTGCTGCCGATTCAGTGGACCTGGATTTACTCCCCACTACCGTCATTACAAAGCAAATTGCTCAAAATTGAAATTGGCCAATCACTAAAGGCGGGAAAGTATCTGAAAATCACGACAGCCTCGCTTTTCTACAACTCGGTCCAAAATGCGTTCAAGGAATCAAAGGGAGATGTGAGTGAGTGCATGTGTGTGCTCAAGATGTAGCTGCCTAGGCTGCATTTGGTGGTAAATCTGCTGGATTGCTTTACGGCACAAAACAGAAAGAGGGCGCTGCTCTAAATGTTTCTCACAAGGGCAGATTGTGGAAGGAACAAAAGGCCGAAAGAAAATTCCAACATGTTTATCCTCTTCAGTGAAGCCAAACAGAAAAAAAGCAAGGATCCTCTTTGCAACAGGAAATCAACATGGTTTCTGTGAAATGTGGTCCTAATTTTGAGAAACCCCAGCACGAACAATACCACTGGTGACTCCATCTCCACCATGGTCTTGTTACGGTAATTTGTCATGTTTTCAAAACCCTGCTGCACCTCCATAGGAGTTACGGCGGCAAGATTATGGAAGACACTCCCCTCATACTGCATAGTTTAACAAGGCCTCAGAACACAAACGCTTTGTGAAGTTTACTTTTGCAGTGATGGCGGCAGTAACTTGTAGACAACCCGGTGGTGTGGGGGGGACATCATCTTTACAATTTTATTTTCAAAGCCCGCCCGCCTGTTACGCTCCGTTAGACAGCTGACTGCTCATCGGGCAAAGTTCTTAAATCTCTCCACCAATATGCTCCGCGTCGTAAAACGTCACCCTCGGAGGGGCGCTTCCTCTACTCCCATGTCATAAAAACATAGAGACTTTACTTTTATGATCAGTGAGGAGACAATTATTGGGTCGGAGTAGAGGAAGCTGTTGCTATAACCGGGGCAGGTTGCACATACTTCTTGCTTCACTCTTTAAATCAATACTGCAGCGAGAAACCGTTAACTACAAATACCTACCGGTCCCCTCTGAGAAAGACGAAACAACACCACTCTTAATACAACCTGCGTGTGCTGTCAGGTTAGCTGCTTGTTTATGTGGCGTGGAATTCAATAAAAAGATTAATACTAAAACAAATACGCCGCGTGTAGGATTTGCGGTGGAATTAGCGCTGTTGACACATTTTAATACCAAGATGGGGGGGGGAAATGACATTGCAAACAGTAGCCACGCGATCTGCTTCATGCTTTGTGCAATTTGAGAGTTATCAGGCTTGATTCTCCATGAAGAATGAACCCCAGTAAATGCTACGCTGCTGAGCGATGCATCAAAAAGCGGCTGGGAGGGCAAATAATGAAACGTGCTGACAGAAACCGGCTCACAGGGGGCTAGGGAATGTAGCGCCGAGGGGAATTATTACAATTCATACAACAATGAATGACATATTTAGAGGAAATCCTCCATGGGATGCCTTTAAACACTTCTGAGTGGCCAAATCGAAGTGACCAAGAGTGTGATTGTCTGTGTGTTTTCCCCTAGGACCACAAGGAATTTTGATTTTGTCAAAACATACAGAAATTGATTCCAGCTTTTCCCAGTCACTGCTGTCTATGGATACTCTGAAAGTATGGCATTTAACAACTTTTTCACATTATTCCTGCAATATTCAGTGATTCCATTCTCAATTATGATTCGTTGATGTTATTATATATTATATTATTGGGTTTATGATGTTTTCATGTGATGGCGTGAAGCATTTTCACATTACTTTACATGGCAACAATCCATCAGGTTGTTCCCTGTGAGCGAAAGTCCTTTTAAAGCTGATCTTTCTCACTTTTCAAAGAAATCCCTCAACAGTTCAGTAAATGTTCCTCAATTTCCGACCGGCAGAATGCTTTTCTCTCCAGCAATGAATGCACGTTTAACAGAAGCTTTCAGCATGAGAAAGTACACAATAAATGTGAGAGTGGAATGACTTCAAGAAACAGACAGCAGTATGTGATCAAAATAATTGCTGGAAATATAGCATGAAAATAGCTCACTGACTTGAAACCTACTAAATATGCTAATTCCTTGATTGTTTTTTTTGTTAGGCCTCTTTAATTGATTAATTATGAATCAATAGAGGCACCCCGCATGCAGAATGTGTGTCTGCATCCTTGAGTTTTGACACACACGTGTGATTTCCTGACTAATCCATGTGAACCATCGCTTTCCTTCTCTACTGCTCCCTGTCTGCACAGCCATGAAAGCGTGTGTCACTGTGTGTGTGTGTGTGTGTGTGTGGGTGTGTGTGTGTGGGTGCATGTGCATTGCTGTGTCACAAAGCGTGTCCTGCCTCCGTCTGAGATCAATTAGACCTGGGCACTGGCCAGCAGAGGAAAAGTTAATTATGCCCGCAGATGTCGGCAGCATGGCACAGTCGCTATCAGCTAGCAGAAAAAGCCTCGGAGGCAAGTATTTAAGGACACCCTCTCAGCCCATGATATAGCCATTAAGCTCTGCGATGGAAGGGCAAGGGGAGAAAGGCTAAAACAGCCGCCGTGATCCCACAGATGTCTACCTTCATTAATAGCCGCCTCTCATTGCAGTGCAAGCTGGATTAAAGGTCACGTACTCTGTTGTTGGTGTGGGGAGAATTCAGAAATCAATTCATATACATTAACTTTCTCATTTGGATTTGCATTGGAGCATGCCGCCACTGATATAATTAAGCAGTAATGGGTTTTCTAAAACGGTTACTGAATTATTTGCATATATTACCATGCACTATATAAATGTGTGTACCATAGAATGTGTGTACCTGTATAGAATGTTTTTGTTTTTTTCAGTAGGCTGATATTTACAGCGGAGTAATATGGAACGCTTGCCATGGTAAGAGTGGTATATAGGATATATACCACATATATAGGATATAGGATATATACCACAGCTATTGACCAATCAGAGGGCTGGATTCAATCTACCCATTTTATAAAATACCTGAAGCTCTTTAGTGATGACACACAGAGGACTTTCTTACAGATGTAATTCACGATGTAAAATGACTTGGGTAGTGGCAACTCAAACAGTAGCATCCACTGTGTACTGTGATTAGTATAATAATCCTCATCAACACCTCATTAGCACAGAGCCCCCATTTTACATATGTAAATAGCATAGATTGGGAATTTTGTAGCAAAGTTATGCACTCTGCTTCTCCATGTATCAAACCTCCCGTTTAGCACTAATTAGGAATTGCACAGTACATAATTCTAATTGCCCCATTTGGTGTGTACCAAATGAAAAGAATTCACAAAATAGGATGGAAATTCAAAGATAAGTTTCCTTCAGGTCATGAAAAAATGAAAAATAACTGAAATTCTGTAAAACATATCTAAAACTATTCCCCAAGCCATCACGGTTCAGGGTTGCTTACGTGGGTGAGTAAGTATGTGTGCAGTGATGGTTGGTTGGATGTGTAACTGTCTCTTTTGAGGCAGTGTTTACAGATTCGCAGCTGCCCTATTTGGATAGAAAGTCTCCCTGGCAAAATTAGAAAAATAACGCTAGCTTTATTACTGTGGTTTGACACAAGGTATGGGGAGACGCTGCCAAGAATGTCTGGCAAACCTCACTGTGCAAAGATATAAAAGAAAACATATAGGGGACAAGGGATGCAGTAAGTGGTTAGACAGTTTTAATTCTGTCAGTCTGCAGAGAATTGCAGTGTTTGTGCCTCATGTTTATGAGGGCCACGGGGAATAAGGCTAGCTTTGCTTCCCAGATACACCACCTCGTTTTCGGTCACAGACACACATGGTGACTGCACAAAGTCCAACTTTGAAAAAAAGCAATCTAGGTCATATTTCATCATCTTTCTCTCCTGCTCTGGCAGACGGATGAGCTATGAGTTAGGTGGACACAAAGTGTGCAGAAACTCCACGTACAAATGCTGAGAAAGTGAACTCCAACTAGCGGTCTCACCTAATGACACTGGATCACATGGCCTGGCGTTGTGCCACCTGCCCGGTGATGTCTCATCCACATTAAGTGAAATTATCTGCCCATAGTTAGCACAAGAAAAGTGACATCTTGAGATGGGCTCTTACTTTGAAAGCTGCGGGTGGTTTTCCCTTACATGTACATCTGATTTTAAAAAGTCAAGAGCTGTCAAGAGGCCGCAATAATGGACTTCTAATTAATATTGATATGATTCACGCTTACATGTTCACTGAATAGTCACTGACTCCAGTGTTGAAACGTAAAAACTAGAATACTTAGAGATCTGCCGGGATATTGGATATTGGAGCATAACACATGGAATATCAATTCATGTTTACTTGATAAATGGTAGCTACTGCCAGCGCAAAGCATTTTTGAAAAGCGAGCAGGGGAATAGTATGCCTCATCCGCAATAAGCAAAAGTATCTACGTCTAATAGCTGTTTCACAAATATTGCTACACGATGTCAAACATTATTGGAATGAGTATGGTGATGCTGGCCAACGCGTTTGTCATTCATCACCGTCGGACAGCTGGAGACAGAGGCATGTCGGCTACAATTCGTTTCAACCAATTACTAAAAAGATATTCCCCTAAGTGCATCAGCTCATACTTTCAAAACATATCACTTAGATGGAGCCATCTGAAAATCAACATGCTGCTGAACCATTGGAGGAATTGTATTGTGTAATGGAGTTGCGCCCCGGCTGAACCATAGGTATGTGTGCATGCATGCATGCGCCCGTGCATACGTGTGTGTGTGCGTGTCTGTGTTTGTGTGTACAGTCCTTCACAATAGCCTGCATTAACTGATGCAGAGCAACTTAATAATAATTATGTGATATCTTATAGTCTTTGCTCATGTATATTTCATATTTATCCTATGCTTATAGAGAGAAGTCAAGCAAAAACAACCGCAGTGACAGGCTGTCATAGTACAAACAAAACAAGCAAACAGTATGAAAGTATATATGAAGCACTTGAAGCACATCTTACATTATAAATAACCTTTCAGAAGTAATAGAAATCAGTTGAGAGGGGAAAAACATCTTATAAAACCTCTAGTGATAAGGTCTCGCAGTTTTAATGTATGTTGTTCCAGTCAGCAGGGGCAGCGAATTGCAGATTTTAAGTATCTGAAATAAGGTTGACACACAAGAATTATTATACTGCTGAGTACACATTAAACTGTAAAACTCATAATCCTACTACAACGGAATACAAAGTAGTGATGCATATGTCAAAAAATAGGAACAAAATACAGATTTTTAAGGGCAACCCCAAGAAATGTTTTAAATTAAAAGGGTCAATTGCCAGGATGACTTTTATTCTGAAAGGTTTGCCCACTAGAACATGCGGTTTCATTGCTATAAAATCGATGACTAGTATGACATGAACAATTTATGAGAGTTGGCATAAGGATTGCATCAGTATTCATGTCCATGCCATGCAGGTGTTATGAAGCCCTTGTTCAGCAGTTATGAAAAGTGTTGGGATAACACTTTGTAACCTCTTGGAGTATTCAGATTACAGATTCAGATTACAAAAAAATTGAGATTGAAAATTGAAAATGAGATTGCCTTACTGTTTCAAAAACAGAGCAACAGTCTTACGTTGCAAGACACCCTTGGCACACAAGCCATATACGGTAGCATAGATACATACTTAGGCTGGGTTCCTATGGTGGCCCTCTACGAAACCAGCACCGTTGCCACACCGGCAGATTTCAGTTGAATGATGGCTATTACATGAACGCAGCACTCTCCTGGGTGCACACAGCTGAGGGCCCAGGAGTCTTCTGTGGGAAATTACATATTGGTTTTTCTGTGCTGTGGTGGTTCATTGATTCAATAGCCACAGAGTTTGAGGCGGGCAAAAAGCTTTATCGAAGCCTGGACACTTTCTCGCCTTGCCTCCCTAGACGATGGTTTCAGCATGTTTTGCTTGTTTTTCTTTTGCACATAGATATGTTGAAGACTAACTCACTGAGCACCCCAGAGCCTGAAAATGTTATTTGAGA
The DNA here is from genome assembly GCA_034670385.1 of Hoplostethus mediterraneus. Taxonomy (NCBI): domain Eukaryota; kingdom Metazoa; phylum Chordata; class Actinopteri; order Trachichthyiformes; family Trachichthyidae; genus Hoplostethus; species Hoplostethus mediterraneus. The sequence continues at coordinate 968,183 of JAXDDW010000146.1, forward strand.
GATTTTAGGCGATATCTTCCCGATTGCATTCCCGATTCTGTATGAAACGCGTCTGTGTAGTTCATTGGACTTTGGTTGTTCAAAGCTACTGTCCTCTCTGCTACGATATGAGAGCTAATAATTCGGGGGTTTGTTATTTTTCGACCCAGCAAATCAAGACTCAAGAGGAAATGTAGAATATGTGGGATTTGTCTGGTGGACTCTTTCACCAGTTGAACCACTCATGCATCAGGACCCTCTAACCACTGTCGCTGTTATTCTCTCATCGTTCAAACTGCGTCTCCACAGAAAACCTTGCGAAAGCTTGTAGAGAAAGGGAGCCCGCTTTTCCTCGAAAAAAGCAAATGTCAGACAATTAATGAACCCCGGAACTTGGATCTTCTCTTAACAGCTAGTACATCTTACAGGCCTTGCATACTGTTTGTCTTTTTGAAAACATAAAGGAAAAGAAGATGATAGATGTACAATATTTTCCGCGGTTTCTGAAGTTTCACATTGAGCCTGGGTGAATAACTCACAAGTGTTCATTCAACTAAGGATCAAATATCTCCCTCTCTTCTCCCTTCTTCTCTCACCCTCCAGTCTGGAGCCTGTCTTACCTTTCATCTCGCCTTTCTTCACCGCCCCCCACCCCCCCCCCCCCAAACCCGACTACCTGTCTGTCAATAGCTCCTTTCTCATACAGAGGCAGCGTTCCCTCGCCGTTCATCAGACAAGACCGCCCCTACAGATGAAAAGAGAGCACGCCGGCGTATACGCATGTTTACTATGTGTGCACGGATCTGCACGTACAGTTTGAAGTCGCATCAAACCGATGTCAGGCGCAGTTTAGATCAAATTGAACTCTTGAGGGTAACCCTGGCATCTCTTTACCTGACTTGTAGATAAATGAAAAGACAAATGAACCTGAAGGTGAAGCGCTGCCACGTGGAATGGATGCCACAGCGATGCCAACAAATTCCTATATAATGGTGGCTGCGCAGAACGTGTGACCTAGCATTCTTAATGAATAGCATGTATTTCATATGATCAAACAATTCTTCAGTTTGCATGCTCATTCGTTGTTCTAGTCAGCCCCACACTCAAAAGCTCTTACTTCTATACACTCATAAAAATGGGTGTGTCATTTTTAAAGGAGAAGTCCAAGTCCATCCTCAATCTGTGGTGTTTAATCCATTCCAGTAGTTATTTTGTGATGTGTTGTAATTTATCTTTTTGTTGTACCCTCTTTCCCTCTACCCGCCTCGTCTATTTCTGCTTCAGTTAGTGATCCCCTACCATTTCCCAGAATGCCTTTTTGACATCTATTCTATTGACGCTACTGTCTGTGGAGATATTGGCGTCTCTTCCTCTTCTACAATGGATTCCTCTTATCTGATGTGGATTTTTCCTTTAACACGTCTTCTCTGGGACATAAACTCACATTTACGTTACTTTTCAACACAATAACAGCACATACCGTGATCGCACATTTTGCCATTAACGTATCTTGTGTCGAAAAGCAACACACATGTGCGTTCTCCCAGAAAAGACACAGAGGGGTGTTAAAAATGACACATTCTCTTTAAGAGGTTTGCTCTGTGGGTGGATGGAGGAGATACAGAGGCATTCTTGTGTTATTCAAGAGACACATTAGGCTTGAGTGAGACACTTCACTCCTCTGTACTTGGACGCTGTACAAATCAACTCTATTCATTTTTGAGCAGAAAAAGTAGAGAAGTGTATTATTGTTCATTTTTGACTTTGTCAATCTTCACACTTTAGCTGTGATTTTAATCTCACATAATCCTCTCTCTGTTTGTCTTTTAGCTTGCATTTTTTGCGATATACAACTAAAACTTTGTATTATAGTAAGACATACATAATAAAGCACATTGTACTTGTACATACATAGAAGGACTCTTGTATGCGTGCGTCTCTGTATGTATGTAATATGCTATAAGCTATATTTGCTAACGGTTCAGTTGCTAACGTTAGCTAACAAGCCCTGTAGCCAAATGATAAAGGGCAGTTCAGTGGATGCTTAATGTTTACGACCCACAGTCACATGAAGCTGAGCATTAACCGCTAAAAAACAATGAAATCTGTTACATAAATATATATAAATAAATTGCTTGTCTTGTTCTTAACTGCTGTGTCCTTTATAACTGTAACGGCTGCACACCTGAAGAAAATCATTGCTAATCTACATGTTAATAAGCATATCATTTTAATTATTGGGAAGAAAATGGCTCATTTGCACTGAAATTATTAGCACCTTTTATGACAAAAAGATCCAACTGCAGATGAAACGGTAGCAGTTTAAAGAGTCATTCATCCTGAGGAGATTAGTAACCCTTGCCAGATGGAAGACAATGCACCGAGATATAATTAATCATTTTGTTCCCACTGGGTGGAAAAAAAAAAAAGACTGGATTTGCAGTTTTAACACTCAAAGAAGAGTCAAGTAAGACCGGTCGCGAAGGCAGTAACTCACCGTAACGAGGCTGTTAAGTGTTTGAATCTTCCTACACATCGATCTCTCGTCAATTGGAGTTGGACATCCTTTGACATCGTTTCGTGCAATTTTATAGATTTTAATTGTCTTTTTTTTTTTTTTTTTGCCTCTTTTGACTCCAGTCTTTGTCCTCATCAGCGGACACGGACCCAAGCCTGTAATCTCCCAATGTGGCTCCATTCCCACACCACTGATGGAACAAGTAGGTGCCCACGATTTGAACTCCTCTCAGACGGTCTCCCCACTAAATGTGCTGGCACGGCAGTGAGATCGGACTGAGAGAGAGCCAGAGGACAAGCTTAACGGCCCCCTTGAGCAAGTTTATGACCTTTTAGTGATAAGAGCCTTGTCTTAGTGCCCGGCAAATTTATGAGGGGGGAAGAAAAAAAATGCTTTCTAATGTTACCTAGCCACTATTTTAACCCACTGCCGCCCTATGCAGTAGATGTTTTATGTGTTAAGTGACATATGCTCGATGGAGGTCACGTACCTCTATCCCCATTTAACAACGATAAGCCCGTATCAAGTGGTAATTAAGGCTATGAGATTACTGCAAGTACTAGTCACTAACAGTAACTAGAATATAGATCTAAAATCAAGCTAGAGCCAGTGTGCACGTTCTAGTGGTGGACGGTTTCACTTCATAATGAAAAGCAGGGTCAACCATTTGGAAATTGTAATACCAGGTTCTTTGAGACTCCGAGGAATCGCTTCAAATAACTCATCTTAATGATACGATGTTACATCTCTCATGTCCTTTACCTCGCCATCCATCTGTCATGTCACTTAGAATGACACTATTAGTGTAGGATTCAAGGTACAAAAATTACATGACTCTCATGTCTGTCTCTCTCTCTCTCTCTCATCTCACCAGTTAGGCCTTGATTACTTTCCATTTCCTTCCCTCCAATCATCCAATCATCTTCCTCGCACAATGCCTTTCTTCTCATCAGTTATTCAGATCACCCCGGCGCTCTCCTACAAACGTCCCCTGTGGATCACGACCCCAGCCCGTTCTCCATGAAGATGCATTGACTCTTTTGATGGTCTCTCGCTGCGCTGCAAAAAAATATATACTCTTTTCATTCAAATGAGCCTCCCTTTGGAGGCAGCGTGGATCAATGCGCAGATCTCAACGATCTCTCCCCAGGCCGCACGTGTCGTACACCACGTCGCGGGGAGAGATTTGCACTGCGCTGTCTTTCTTTTTTCTGGCTTGCCGAAGGGGTGGGGGTGCATGTTGAGAACTGATGATTACACTGCGGTGGGTAGCAGAAACCTCACCGCCCCGACATTGGCTTTCAAGTTGGTGGCATCCACAGGGATGAACCAGATGGAGTGTACCTAGGGCAGTGAGCCTGAACATGCATGCACTTTTCAATAGACAGCAAAATCCTTTCGGTGTCACGTCGTTCAAAGAGCTTTATGATAACAATCATTGTCACCAAGGCGTAATTGCGATTTTTGCCTTGGGTTTTGCCTTGAGCTGTTTGTGTATAGCTCGTCCCACAATGGTTCTCCCTTTGCACAAAATGAATAGAAACTCAAGACACCTTTGAAGGCCATTCCTCCACCTGTCTTTCACTCAGCTTGACCAAATGTGTCCTTGGCAGGCCAGAACCACTGGAGGAGGCGAAATCGCCACAAAGCCAATACAATCTACCTCTAATGGCCTCTTCCCCTTTGATGGCCCTGATGTTTAATCAGAGTAATAGTCGGGGCTTGCCCCGCGACTGCTGGCATCCATTAATTTGGCCTCTCCTGTTCATTTGTTTGTTTTTTTATGACTGCCACAGCCGCCAGCTGGCATTCAGCGTAGGCCTGATTGAGTCCTGTTCAATACTGGAGCAGTAACAGGGGTGCAGATGAATGACTCACAGCCACAACTGGCCAAGGCCAAGGCTCAGCCACTCAAAGATCACAACTCTCATGTGTTTGCATGGTGCCATATACAAATTCCAACTGGACTGACCATTTTTCACCATTGCTGCTGCTCTTTTTAGTACCAAATATGGATGCTCTCGAGAGCCATTAATGAGCACTCACTTCCGTAAATATTGCATGGCTAGAGGAGTACGGCCACCCATCGGTGAAAAGCGTCTGGGGCAAAATCGAAAGAAGTCACAGGGCATTTCTATACACGTCAAGAAGCTGTCAGCCTCTGCTTGCTGAGGAAAAACACACTCCCTTTCCCCCTAGGTCATTATCCATCGCTGGTCTCTCCACTACGCTGGCCTTTTCTAAATGGGCCAGAGCCCTGACCAGATGAGCGCTGCTCTGGGACCATGTCAAAGCCGTCACACTACACAGAGCCGTGCCATCAGTTCCAAGGCTGAATCACCGGAGCCAGTCCATTACGTGACTTTGCATGGCTGTGGGAAGACGGGCCCCGCTCACGCGTGTCACTTTACGACGCCCTCCGGTATTTTGGCAACGGAGAAAGAGCAGCGGTACGCGGTGAAGTCTCTCGTGTCCCGTTTTTATTCCTCAGCGATGGGTCGGAGCTTGATTCATGTCACATTACGGTTACAAGATCTGCAAGTCGAAGTGATGAAGGAGACGCGCAAAAAAAAATGAATGCGCTCAAGTTCAATTTATAACCATTACATTATCTGTCCTAAAGCCTGCCTTTTTTTTTTACCAAGCGAGCCTCAAGGCAGCCGCATTCACCATCTTTGCTGTGTTAGAGCAGTAGCCAAGCATTTTTATTATGAGACGCCTGTAAAGTGTCAGATAAGGGCCCCCTCGCACTTGTCAGTCAGCGGCTTTGCCTATGGAAACTTCAAGTGTAAATCCGGAGTACATGACAGTTGAGTCAGGCGTTTCTTTATAACGGCAGGCAAGAATGAGAGATTGAATCAGAATTGCTCAGTGCTTGTGCCAACCTTAGTGAGATTACACGTCGGCCCGTTCGCCAACCTTCACGCCCACCAGGGAGAACTATCCGATATCACTTCACGATACATTCAGCAAGAGCATATCAATTGTCGTCTTCAGAGGATTATGAATGGAAACAGGTATAGGGCTAACTTGAAAAACATGTCTTTCTCTTTATATTTGAATGTGCAGGATGCTAGCCAACGCGTTTTTGGCTGAGTATTTTCTTTGCAATCTTTCTTTCTTTACAGTTTAGCAGCGTCCCCTTATTGTGACTTGCTTGCATCAGGGGGAAAAGTCTTTCCCAGTAGGAGAAAGTCTTATCGCATTCGGTGCATTCGCAGGTCAGCAAAACGTTCACATTCATGATAAGCAAAACTCTGCAGCGCTATCGACAGCAGCGCTGCCCGGTGGATGAACCTTCACCGGGAAAGATTGCCAAAATTTGCCTCTGTGTAGTCTTGCTTCTTTTTTTTACGAGACTCCATGTTCTTCTTCCACCACAACAACAACAAGCAAGGTCAGGTTGTAGTAGTCAGGGGAAAGGAAAGGTGTACCTCTATCTGTGTGTGTTGGGGAGTTTTTTTTGTTGTTTTTTTTGTTTTTTTAAACCTTTATTTAAGGGTGCTGAGGCCAGGGTTGTGGCTTCACTTCGTGGTGCAAGCGTGGCAAGGTCAACCTGAAGTCTTCCCGCTGGCACTGGGTAAAACAGCTGATTTTATTTATTTTTTTCCCCTCCATGTTGCTCTGCTGATGTGGCTGCTAGCTGCTAGCTGCTGGCTCCAGCTCTCACTGTTCCAGGAGGACCAGAGACAGGAAGGAGGAGGAGGAAGGCTTTGTGTTGCCTGAAAGCACCCCAGTGCTCCCTAGTGGACATGCACACACAAATAAACACACACACACACACACACACACACACACACACACACATTTATTTACGCCTGTATGAAGCAAGAGAAGATGGATGAGGAACATGAGACACCAGTCAGGGTTGGGTTTTTTTTTCAAAAAGTTCACATGCAGTTCAGGGAGGATCAAGAAAACAGCACCTCACACACACACACACACACACACACACACACACACACACTCTGTGAACGTTACCTCCCTCTCAGGTAACAAAAGGCCCACTGTGCTGTCAAACATTGAATCAAACCTCCATCGAATGTCCAGCTAAAACCTATTGAGCCACAAGGCAATCAGAGAGAGATAGAAATAGATAAGTGATGCTGGAGAGAGAGAGAGAGAGAGAGAGACTAACTCATCCATTTCATCAACTAAACCAACAGACAAAGAGGGATGGGTCCATTCCAAGAAGTAAAATGTAAAAACCCGGTATATGTATCTAAGTATCAACCAAGGATTTAGGTTACCTGCCTCCAAAGTACCATCATCTATTTCAACCCTGTGCTCATTTTGGAACAAAGCTCTTGGCTACAAATGAAAAATGTGGCAACTATGAGTGATTCAGCTTTATCCTTCATATTGTGGAAAAAAAGAAAAAAAGGATTTCACCCAGACAGCCCAATGATTCCGGCAAATAACATGTGCTGTAATGGCGTGTGAGTCACTGTTGCTTTGCCAAGCCAGAGACTGAAACTCCAGAGACCTCGAGAGTTTTTGAAACAGCAAAAGAAAAAAAGAAAAAATTATTGAGCACAAGTTCAGACCTCATCAAACTTTTTCTGAGTGCACTTCTCTCTGCTCCAGCTGAGAAGATAAGCCGTCTTGAGGCGAGTTCAAAACAGCGGTGGCGCCACTCTGTATTCACTCCCAGCGATCTCGGCAGCAGAACAAGTTTCCGCTGCCGTCCCCCGAGCCGGTCCAGGCCACTGAGCACGTTGGGGCTCGCGCTCCTGCTGCTCCGATAAGCCGCAAACAGCCTCCCTTATAGCACCTCCCTGCTCTGCACCTCTTCATCTCTGTCCCCTGCCAACCCCCGCCACCCCCCCCCCCCACCCGCTCCCTATACCCACGCCTCTTTCCTACATGTCGAGACGCTCCGCGGGACGAACTGCCCGTGGGAGGGATGGTACCAGAGATACGCCCACAATACGGGGGCGCGCTTGGGAAAACGTGGACGGAAAGGGGTGTAGCGACGGGGGGGGGGGTGGGGGGTCGGGGGGATCAGGGATAAGCGTGTTGAGTGAAAAACTGCTCTTCCAACCGCGGTGCTCCTCACCCTTTCATGGTGCATCATATCCTATTAAGTGAGTTTTGTCCTGTGATGAGGATGCTGCTGGCGCTCCTCGACGATCCCATTACGGATCATAGAGGCAGCCGGGGATGTGGCCTGAGAGCACTCCTCTCCTCTAAGAGGATGGGGGTTGCACCAGATCTCTTGATGGCTTTTAAGGCCAGGTGAGTGTTTCTTAGACTAGACTCTTGCCCGGTGCTTGTTGCTCAATTACGGCCGGCAAAAGGGCCTTGACTTATTTAGCCGCAACAATCTAACAATGTGATTTGAGGTGCGATATGTACATCAAGGACACACTCCTGACAACAGAGGAGAGCTTTCCTTCAGTGTACTGTAGAAAGACTATGGCTATCCATAGCTTTCACTATCTCCCGCCTGGACTACTGCAACTCCCTCCTTGCTGGTGCCCCGGCGTCGGCCATCAGACCTCTGGAGCTTGTTCAGAAAGCTGCGGCTCGACTGGTGTTCAACCGCCCCAAGTTCTCCCACACAACAACCCTTCTCCGTTCTCTACACTGGCTCCCTGTAGCAGCTCGCATCCAGTTCAAGACCCTGGTGCTAGCCTACAGGGCAGTGAAAGGAACTGCTCCCTCTTACCTCCAGGCTATGGTCAAGCCTTACACCCCCGCCCGACCACTTCGTTCTGCTGCCTCGAGGTGACTGGTTGCCCCGTCGCTCAGAGGGCCCTGTGGCCGATCTACACGGTCACAGGCTCTTCTCTGTCCTGGCCCCACAGTGGTGGAATGAACTCCCCACTGATGTCAGGACAGCAGAGTCGCTGCCCATCTTTCGCCGCAGGCTGAAAACCCACCTCTTCAGGAGACACTACCCTGACCCTTCCTCCTAGCCTTGCCTATTTGTCATCATTCATGTGCCTGAGGTCTTGTTTATTGGCTCTTGGATACACTTATTTGTCTTAGCTCTTGTTATTGGGTTCACTTATTTGTCTTAGCTCTTGTTTATTGGCTCTTGGATACACTTATTTGTCTTAGCTCTTGTTATTGGGTTCACTTATTTGTCTTAGCTCTTGTTTATTGGCTCTTGGATACACTTATTTGTCTTAGCTCTTGTTTATTGGGTTCACTTATTTGTCTTAGCTCTTGTTTATTCGATTCTCTATTTGTCTCATTTGTCTAGATAAGTAGGTTACTAACTTATTGCACTCTTACATTAACACTAGTTATGCTCTTAGTTGCTTGTTTAGGAAGGAAATGCACTTATGATTTCTGGTGACTAGTAGTTTTCTTACCTACCTTTGTTGAATGCACTTATTGTAAGTCGCTTTGGATAAAAGCGTCTGCTAAATGACTGTAATGTAATGTAATGTAATGCTATCCATACCTTTCAATGAGACCAAGCCTTACTCTGTATGCTTGCTGTAATGTTTTTGCTTGCTGGAAGAAACCAACAACGACACGACATTGATAACACCTGATAGTAAGCCTGATATTTTCTTTTGTGCAGTGGATCTTGTCTTTTTTGAAAGAATTGTTGCATTGAACAAAAAAACTTTTCATTTCTATAATGAATACATAAACGTGTCACATTTTATGACATATTGCTTCGCCTAAGGAGAAATGTCACATGCCTTGCATATGTGGGCAGAAACAGCGAAACTAGGCCTGCGCAGGTGTCATGGCATTTAAAATGACAAACATACACAAAAATAGATATCCACATAGTGCACAGCGTGTGCACGCTAACGTGCATGTGAGCATCGCCGCTCGTCGCCTTTTACGCACATTATTAATTAACATGGAAGTGGAGCATCTCAGGGTGGAAGTGTGAGCTTGACATCCAACTGATGTATGTATTCTCTCCAAGACTAGCTCTAAGCTAAACACCAGTGCGTAGGCCTCATATAAGCATCACCATTAATCAAAAAGGCAGCATGGGGTTTTTTGAAAAGAACAAACAAGTGGCATAAATAACTACAACATCAGGGAAAAAGACGGCGCTGAATAAGTGGCGAAAACAAGAAATCACAGGCAAAGTCACCTTGAGTCCTGCGGATTTCCCAAAAAATGGTGACATGAGCATTAACTACGACGAGGGCAATTAATATTATAAGAGGCATTAAGCTGCTGTTTACATTGTCAAGGTGTTTATCCATAGCTCCCGATTTGGCAAGCAGTCACACTTTCACATTTTATTTTAAGTACGGCTGGCTGCAGAGTGCCAAGAGCGGTGTCTTTTTGGGCTCTTGAGACGGAGCCAGCCAACGTGAGGGGGCAATGCACAAGCAGTACATTTCACTATAGTCTTGGAAGGAAAACCAGACAGCCCGATGATTTTTTATTTATTTTTTTCCCCTGTCTTTTTTTTTTTTAAGTCACAAAGAATCAGCCGTCTTATTACGCTGTTGAATGTGACGGTCTCAAATGAATTGGGGCAGGTTCAAGGGCCATCTCATTCAAATGCATTAATTTTCTCACCGTCTGCACTAGACATGGTGACACTGAAAATTGCTATTTTCTTAACTGAAGGCTATTGGAACAGGAATCGCAATGTTTGAATTACTTCACGTGGGGCCGACACGTGGCTGTTTCATCTGAACGTGTAGTCGCCGTGCACGGCAGCAGCAGCAACCGACTGACTGTACTCACTGTACTCAGTCAGTCCTGTCAAGCAGGTATTGTACCGCAGATACTGTTAACATACCACTGCTCACATTTCTAAAGAGCAATGAATCAATTATTCTACCTACCAACACATACACACACACACACATACACAAACAGCAGTACTACTCAAAGGCTGAAGGCGTGCAGGTTTCCTTTCATTTCAAATTCCATACTCTCGGCGTTGCGTCCTCAAAGTGCTCTGTCATGAGATCCAGCCTCGTTCTGAGGTTACATCGTGTACTTGATCATGCTCAGTGTAACTTATAGTATCGACCGGACCAGGGCAGAGCCTCACGGGTGCAGCGGGGTGATGCTGTCACTTGTAAACTGCCGACTCCCTGAGTGAATTGATTATAGAAATACATAAATAATGAAGTGGCATGTCATCCTGACTCCCCATTGATTTCCCCATTAGCAGTTGATTGATACAAGCTTTAAATGTCAGGTGCCCCATTGATCGCTAGGAGTCTCCGCACTAACTTGGAATGTCATGTCACTTTCCGGTGGTTCTCTGCAGCCTTCCACCTGGAAGGACTAAATGAAAGGTCAACAGGTGCACCGTGTCATCCAGCGTCTACTCCTTTTGTTGTTCCCGCTGGTTGTTTTGTTCATTCAGGCAGCTGAGGACGCCGCCGTTTCAACTCGGGTGGCACCAAATACCCGCAAACAAGACTGCCTCGGTCTTCTTCCGAGCCGACAGCAGTGCGGTTCGTTAGGAGTGAGAACGTGATCCGAACTAACTGCAGGGAACGACCCCAAAAAGCAAGGTTTTATGGGTACAAGGGGGGCGGATGACATCCGATATCCAACAGTTCCTCATGCTTGGAAAGTCAAGCATAAGAAAATGAACTGTAGGCAAACAGTTTGGACTGATGCTCATATTCAGCTATTTCTTGTGTTCTTAACTGGTGGAAGTAAATTTCAGCAAAGGGTAACTGACAGTATGACAGGTTACTAAAACTCTCTAATCAACAAGCTACTCGCCTTGTAATTGGGCAGCGCGAACCTAAACGAACCAAATACAAAAAATGCAACAAAGTAAACAAACTGTATGATCGCACCCAGAGAACTTCATCAAGGGACAAGGGAAGGGCATTGGGAAGACTGAAAGTGAATAGTGAATTTATCTTTTCAGGAGAAACTGCTTCCAAAAGGGCCGCGGGCAACTTAGGATAAACAAAGTACCAAGAGTGTAATCTAAATTCAGAAATTTACTGTCGACTTCCTTTATAATTCAAAAGAGAGAGGCAATATTTGCCTAGCGGCTGAAATGTCTGTGTACTGGGATTTTGTTGTAAGCCTCTCAAAGGAGTCACAGACTGGGGATTCTCAATAGAAAATCATGACAATGTGTTTGCATTTGGGGCAGAGCTGGGGGAGGAGGGGGCTGGGGGGGGGTGCAAACACAGGAAGAAACCTAAAAGTCCTAACGTACACAGTTCCGCCTTTCAAGCACGGCCTTAGCGACGACTTCTCCTTTTCCTTTCAGGATTTCAATCAGTCCCCGTTGAGCGTGTCGGTTCACTTTGAAAGCGAGCGAAGACACGTTTTTTTTTTGTGCTAATGGCGCACCCGGGAATACGAACCGTCTCCAAACCGCCCCGGTGGCAGGAATGCGCAGGTTCAATGATGAGGGTTTCCTCTTCCGCTAGCCCGCTAGCCGTGTTATTTAATGACTCTCTTGTAACCTGTTTATGGTGGCGCTTGCTGAACATAACAGAGGTTAATAAAGTAGAGGTCAACCCTTTATCGCACCTGCCCGATGCCGCTTCCATCTCCCTTACACTGCAACTCTTATGAGCATTAATTATCTTCCCCGTAGGTCTGGTACGTATAAATGTACCTGTGTAGAGCCTAATGCCTGGATTCCCCCAGGCATGCTTTGTGTGGTTGTCAAATGACTCCACGCGCCATGGTGGGTATTTATATGATGCTGATTACCAGCTTCTTACCTGAGAGTGGGAAAACACATGTAACACACATTACATAGGAACTGGCCAATCAGGGTGCTAGAAAAGCGGTTGGAGAGAAGGCACGTTTTAGCCTTAAGGTGTGTCATTTTACATGGACCAGTTAATGCACAACATCATTGGCAGAGTGTGTGTGTGTGTGTGTGTGTGTGTGTGTGTGTGTGTGTAGGAGTTAGGGGAAGGGGGGGGGGGTTGTGTCTGCCGTTGCATCACAGTGCTTGAGTGTACCTTTCTCTGCGATATATCTGTGTCTTGCTGCATGTGTGTGTGTGTCTGTATGTGTGTGTGTTTGCATGTGTTCCTATGTGTGTACATCTCTGGGGAGCGAGGAGGGGGGGTCTACCTCATACTATCAGCTTCCAGCTGAGCCAGCCTCATGCTTTGCTTTGTCTGACAGGTTCCATTGCATTTTTTCTGGGCCAGCCTCCCTCATCAAAGTGATTAAGCAATTACACTGATTGTGCCGGCGCTGAGAAGAACAGGGGAAGCACCCTCGAGTATTGAGTGCTAAAGCTTTCTTGGAGATAACGGCTTAATTTGTGCTTAATCAAAATAAAGCCTGTTCTCTTAAATCTCCAACCTTCTCTCCTTCCTCCGATGTGCACCGGGTGGCTCGGGGAATTGAGAAGGTATTTAAGGGGGAAACGATTGGAGACAACGAAACCCTGCTGGGGCCTTTTCCAGCTTGAATGTTACATTGCATATAGGCCTTATGCAATATGTACACATCTTATCAGACAATAACGGCTCACTGAAATAATCATTACTATCTAACCACAGATAACCACAGAAACGTATACATGGATGTGTCCACTGTGGAATCAGTTGAAATGATTAAAGTGGATGAGAATTATATCCATATGCACTTCATGTCTCAGTGCTCCTGTAGTCATCAATAATGAAATGGGTGTCTGTGTCCTCTGGACCACAGAGCAACAGACCTAAATGGAAGGAGTCCCTCGGTGTGATTTTGTTTTTTCGGACACAGATTCCTCAGGCATCATTTTGCATCAGGCCAGAGCCAAAACAACTCTTTCCTCTGGTGGTGATGTTTCATTTCACCATGAGAGCCAGCCTTATACACAGCACCGTATCTGTAGGCATATTAGATTCAACATCAAATATTCATCGCAGCAGCAGAACTTAAATCACATTGCAGAATGAATTAGGTCTGGTGACGTGTGTGTGTGTGTGTGTGTGTGTGTGTGTGTGTGTGTGAGTGAGTGTGTGTGAGTATGAGACACAGAGAGAGAGAGAGAGAGAGAGAGAGAGAGACATAGCCAGAGAGAGAGATGGACTCACCTCTGGAGGCTATCTGAAGGAAGAGGCGGGGGTCCGCAGCACGTATGGCCGCGGTGTACCGGTCCTCAATCCCGGGGACCTGCGCCTTTTTCTCGGGAATGAGCCGGACCCTCAGCCGGCCCCCCTCGGCGCCAAGCCACCACTCCAGAATAGTTGTGAGGTCCATCTCCAGGGTGAACACCGGGGCCTCCTCGTAGACAGACAGTCCTCCGCATCCCGTCCTGACTACATCCTCTCCTATTTCCACCACGACTTGGTTTGATTTTCGGCTGGCTTTCGTCAAGCCCAGGTTCAGAACTTTGGACAGCGGCCGCTTGTAGAGGAAGGGGAGCTGTCCGTCACCAGACACATTCCTCCCCGCAGTGTCGACTGCAGCCAACTTCGGCTCTAGTAAAGTGGATATGGTTTTTTGCAACGGTACGCAGTGCATTTTCAAGTTTGCACGCACCGTGTAGCAACCATTAAAAGTCTGACAATCGCCGTTCAGGGGTCTCTTGATAAACTCCGCCAGGTAATTGCGCAACAGAGAAGGGACCGCAAAATCCACGGCCAGGTATTTCCTCTTCATCCGAGAGTTTAAGGTTTGGTTCGAGTCTTTTTTGCCGCCGCTTTCCCCGCTGCTGTTGCCGAAGCCGGCGGCGGGGAGATCCAACCCCGCGGTGGTCCTTGGCGAGGCGCACTGCAGCCCGGCGAGAAATGCCGCAGACCAAACGAACAGAAACAGTATCCTGGTCTTCATGGTTAAACAATCTGTGTCGTTTTTTTTTTTTCGTGCAGGAGAAGCCCCCCGTTCCCGCCGCTTGCCGTTTTCTCTCTCCCCTTGTCACGGACGCAGCGCAAAATCACAAAGTGCGAATCGATGATCCTGCGGGTTCTGCGCTTCTTCGCCGGTGCGCACCGGTGGCAAGAGGAGGGGAATCGGGTTTTACATTTGTTTGGCAGTGACTGTTGCTGTCCTCCCCTCTAGAAACGGAAAAAGTGCCATCCCCCCCCCACCCAACCTTCCACACACACGCACACCTTAAGATAATGTCCTTTATCACGAGTCTGGACCGAATGAGCCGGGACGCTGATTGATATGCCGGTCGGGTCCGCTCCGGTGGCTTTCAAAGACTCCTTGTCTCTTGGCACAGTTGTGGCGGCGGTACAAGTGGTCTCTCTGTATGCAACGGGATGCAGTGCCGCTCTCTCTCCCTTATAACTCAACGATTAAATCACAACGAGTCGGGAGAACCTGAAAAAAAAAAATCAATTTAAACTTTCAAATATAAAAATACGCGTCTTTGATGCAGTGAGTCTTGTCTTGTAATTGAAAATCCCGCGGCGGCCACTCGGCTTAATTGTCTTCTAATGATCTCCGTGTTTATTTGGTGAGAATTGGCAGCTCCCCGGCTCTGTCACACCAACAACGCACGGTAAACTCATTCATACATCCCTTTGACGTCAATATAAGCCGTTTTCCCCCTGAATACGACTCCCGTGTGAAAAGCCTCACAAGTCAACGCAGGAGGCTCCGCCGTTATGGACGCATCCGATGCGCCCTCAGCGCAGCCGTAACGGTGCCCGCATCTTATTGAGAAGCAGCGATACCAGGAGGCACAGCAGCAGAGCTCCACAATGTGTCTCTTATGGGTTTCAATGAATCACCGAGCCGTTGTCTGTCCGGAAATAGGATTAAATTAGTCGCACTCTCTCAAATGCGTGAATCCCAAATAGTTTTGAGAGTGACGCCCGACATTAGCCTGGAGCCCATTTGGGTTTGTTTTTTTTGTTGTTTGTTTTTTTCAGCAGGGGCCCATAGCGCGTCCTGAAGACATCGGGGACTTGGCATGCTATCTTGCCAGTTCATTTGCCATGCAGGCCCGCTCCTTAAATGGGAATTAAGATGGCAGGGTATTAACCCAATGCAATTCTATGGGGGGAAAGGCCAGACATTACCCCCCCCCCCCCCCCCCTCTCTCTCTCTCTCTTTCTCTCCCACACACACCCATAAGCTTGTTTGCAGTATAGATGTTAGTATATACTGTACTGAGTAGACACCCGAAAATCGATCACGAAACACGCCCGCTAGATGGCGTCATCACACACTCACCAAAGGTCTGGCGTTCAGCCTCACTATGACAAATCCATCAATGCTCATTGCTCTGGATTTTTTTACAGTGTGTCATTAGAGCCTTATCAGTCCCGGGGGGAAACACGCAGGCTAATTGTCCGGCGTGTTTCCTTTGTTATGCAGTTTTCTGTTTTATATATAGGGGAATGAACATTTCAACATTTAGGATTTAAACATCCTAAGCTTTGAACATCAATCAAGGTCCAAGATATTACCAACTTCTAAGCAAGCAGGGAAATTACTGTCACTCTTAGTTAACAACTAATTGTTTTATTTTCTTGCTGTCCTATTTTTCCTTTCTAACCTTGTGAAGCACGCTGTAGTTATTGTCATTATATCACCACAGTCTTTTCGCCGTCATGCAATCACTAAGATCATTTATTACATTTATTCTTTGCCTGGCAAAGTGAACAATACCTTTCTGAATTCTCAGACATTCTTTACGTGTGCTTATCATTTAGGGTAATGTTTTAGCCTTGTTGACCAACCGGTTCATGATGATTCAACCCTTTAAGGCAGACAACTTTACAAGAGGGTGTCAGTGCAGACTGTCCTCTTTTTTTTTTAAGCTGTTTATCTATCTGCTCGTGGTTTGGGCTTTGCAGGTTCACCTGGGCTTTGGTGTAATGAGCCTGGCCAGAGGATTCAAGGACAATTGTGGGTCAGCATTGATTTCAGGAAACACTTTACGTTTGTACCCCATGATTCCATGATCCCATGATTAGATATTAACTATCACTGCTGTCATGTAAAAACCATGTACATGGTCTTCATTAGGTTGAGAAAAGTCTCTGACCTTCTTGGGCTGATGAAACCCTTTCAAAGCCCATTGGATGAACTCAAAACTGCATGGTTTTCACCAGACATGCCATGCAACGATAGAGGCAACTAATCAATAACAAATGGATTGATAATTCAGCCACTACCACTGCAACTGCAGTAACTACTGACAGATAATGATTAGTTTGCAAATGGTAATGGCAAATTAATGATTGATTGTTCACATCATAACACACTACCAATTAGAAATGAATACTTTTTAAACTATTAATTACAATAAGTACACAATCAATAATTATTTGGTCATTAATTAGATTAGCCCAAACTTTTTCCCTGTCATGTGAAATTGAGGTGTGACTCATCCAGTCTACATGTATCCATCTTGAACTGCAATAGGCTACTTCACTTTCCTTGGCATTGGCTGAGTGGATTTCAACAGTTCTTTTAGTTGAATCACATATTCTCCATTCAAGTATGGTCCAATCAACCAGTTATAGTTGGGACCATTTTTGGAAAAGTGGTAATCAGTGAGATTCTCTCTTGCTTTTCCATCTTTGGTGCTCAGCGTTCATCGCTGTGGTGTTTCTGCACTGCTCTTCCCAGAGATCACCTGTCAATCAATCAGTATGTCCAGTACTGTGACGGCTTTTGCCTTCGGTTTTCTGTTGATGAAGTTGGGAGTTTCTGTATTTGGCACTTACTTTTTCTGTGTCTGTTCAGCCACGGTGACTATCACTGCTCATGCTAACTACCCAGTTCATCTTCTATTTATTCCAAACAAACTGCTGAGGTGACAGAGAATGGCAATACAGATATTTATTCATATGAAAATGTTGCAGGTTGTTACTTTGAAGTCACTCACAAGGTTTATTGAGAGTATTCACATTCTGGGCAGTGTGTACATGCTGCCAGTCAGCCAACATCTGATATTAGTTTCATCACTACAGCCCCCTATGAGTTTATCTAGATACCTTATTTCATGCTCGTTACCATGCCTTCACATCCCGGTACTCCTCAACAGGAACTTCAACCAGGGTAGCCTGATCAACATCCCATCAATACACAGAATTTGTGTGTGGATCTAATATCTAATAGGATTTGGCCGCAGCCTATACTGACACTGCACCATTAGGAGGTATGTAACCCGCAGGAAATACACAGGTAATCGTGATCCACTATTAACACGAAGAACTCAAAAGCTCATTATCGTGACTCTGGCTGCACAAAGAATGGAATGAATAGAATCGCTTTTTTTTTATAACTCACCTTGTGTATTCAATTCTTCTTATTATCGTAAGCCTCTTCTTGGACGCCTTTTCCCGATAGTGTGCAGGTCCCATTTCTCTTCCTGATATATTGCTTATTATTTTCAAATTCACGCACCACTAGCTGACCATTATAAGGACTTGGTTTCTGTAGCACACAGCTGTACTCCATGTTTTCTCACTGAAGAAGAACCACTAATTGCTGTTTTGTTACTAAGTGCATGACCCTATTATCAGCTTTTCTTTACTGATTGGTAAACTAACTGTTCTATTTCTCAGGGGGGTTCACTGAGATGCAGTGGTAGAGAGTGAATTATTAATATATTTGTTATTGATTGGTTACTGCTTTGCGCCTGCAGTTACTTCCAAATAATGAAACTGTCCTTTGTAGAGGCTGTTCTTCTCTTCCTCACTCGGCTCCTTGACGAGGCGATGCTGGTTTAATTGTGAAGGGGTAGTACATGTACCTGCATGCATTTGTGTTGTGCTGAAACTCCTTCAACTCCAATACAAGGCTAAACCTGAGACTACAACCCACTGACTCTCTCTCTCTTTGTTCTTGCTTTCTCCATTTGGTCTGTCTCTCTCTCTCTCTCTCTCGCTCTTGTATGTTGAACACACACATACTTATACACATACCTATCTCCACACAGACTCCTTCTACCGACCCAACCTCTGGTGCGATTCTCGCACCAGAGAGCAGAACGTCAAACCCACCAGCGCACAAGCGTATCGGTTTCTTTGTACTGTACCTTTTCTTTCAATATCTGGCCGCATTATTCAAGACAAGCTGTTTCATTCATAGGCAGAAGAAGGCGAGGAATCATAAAAAAAAAGGTGTAGGAGGGAGAGAATAAGGTCGAGAAGGAGCGAGCACGGGAGGGAGAAAGGGTGACACTGACACTCTGAACTCCATTCAATATCTAATCTGCAGTGCCGCGCTCTCATAAGTGCACAGCCGCTTCAGGATGTTACACCGGGCGCCCTATTTCTATGCATGATATTGCACATCAATACTTGAGAATCTAGTAGGTAATTGCCTGAGTCCAGGTGAGACTGTACGGCCAGAGTTTGCAGCAGCATCATTAGTGTACAGTTAACTGCAAGCTTGATAATTTGAGATCAAATGGTCTGTGGGGGAGAGGTGTAATCATTCACTGGAACAAGGCGACATCTGAAGTTATTAATAAGAGATTAGACACAATGTTAAAAGTTAGTCAAATTGATTTTTAAACTCAAGCATATAGCCTGTGTTCCGGTTTTCACACTAAATTGAATTTAATGAGCACACACACACACACACACACACACACACACTATGTATATTTGTGATGCAGATGTATGCATTTTAATCATTGCAGTTTGTATCCACGCTGAGAGAAAGAAAGATGCCTTCAGTGTGTGTGGTTCTGTTAACTGGCATTGCTGTAGTCTTGCAAGGCAGTTACTCTGAAAGCCACTTGCCAGACCATCAAGGTGAACTTAATTACTTTCTGATTGATCATGCATTTCCACTCTTCATCCCTGATGTAAAATCAAACAACAGCCCCAGGTATACATTACCCACAATACCTCCATTCTAACAAACCTTCACTTCCTACCTACTGTCCGTTTCATCTCGGCTATGTTTGGAATCCCGCTCACGCGGTAGGCTGCACGCGGTAAAAAAAGGTCTGGGCGGCGAGGTGGTGTTGGGTGGAGTGATAAATTACAGACAGATGTGTTCTTACAAAGACCCCTTCGCCCCTCGAGCAGCACTTTTCATGACACGTGGTAAACGCCATAAATCAGCAGCTGATTCCCCCCCCCGCCCGCCGCCAAACCACCAGCCCCTTCGACTAGCATCATCGTACTTCATGGCCTGGCACATCCACTTTCGGAGTGTCTGGTTAACGTTCTGAACTGTGTCGCTGCAGAGGTAGGGATTGATGTTCGATCACACCAAAAAAAAAAAAATTCCAAAAAGCGCCCCGGGTTTATCACTCCGCCTCTCTCTCTCTCTCTCTCTCTCTCTTCAGCGTTTCCTCCCTTTCTCATTCCTTCGCAAAACCCTTTTCCAGTTTTGTCTTTCGCGCACGCACGACACGCGTCTGCGGTGATTGAGGAAAGAGGGCCGAGCCTTTCGCACTCAGCCCATGCATTTTACATCGGGTTCAGGGACGGTCCCACTTCCCTTAGCATTCCCACCTCATGACATTTTTCTCTCGGTTCCATAAATCAAACCCCGGGCCTGCACGAATTGAACACAAAAAAAAAAAGCCTTTAGCACGTAAAGTGCAGAAGATTTGGAGCGTTTCCTGTTGACAGCTGTAATAGGAGTACGGGGTGGTCATCTCTTATGGTGCACTTTCACAGGTGTAAGGGGCGGGGGCGGGGGGGGGACTTTTGATAAGTGGCAATTCCCTGGGTAGTGGACTTGAAAAATGTCAGGCTTTTAGCTCCGGTCCACTGAGCCCTCTGTATGGCCAGCACACTTACATTAATCATTGCACTGCAGGGATTGAACTTGACTCCCACCATGTTGTTAGCATGTCCCTAGTAATGCTGATTCACTTGCGTTTGTTATCATTATCCCAAAAGAATAACTGTTTGAAGTGACACAAACAAAAATAGAAAAACAGAGAGTACGCCAGCAATTTGACCTGCACTGAAAAAACCAGATTATGAACTTCCTAAATTACAAGGAATTTGACTGAGATGGATATGAAAAATGGTTATGGTTAGTCGGACTAAAATTGGGTTTTTCTACGGCATTTTTCTCTCTCAGAGTGGTGTGAAATATGGCTCAGAGTAAACAATCCTCATGAGGTTGCAGGAGTACATGGAGCGTAGGGTGAGCAAGGTTGTGTTTTGATCGTGACACTTTGACCTCCCAGCTACTGCTACAGACTTCTCGAATGAGCCGAATGAACAACTCGGGTGTTTGAAAATTCTCTTTACTTTTGAGCAGTGTGCTCGTGTTTGTCATCTTAGGAGCCACATAAGACAGAGAACTCCTCTAATCGCCTCCGACCATATGGTAATGTATTTCTCATTATAGTTTCTAAGTTGTGGATGTGCCAAAATGAGTTGCGCAGAGAAAAAAAAAGCCATTTACATGCTTTAAAATACTACAATATTGCCCTTAAAAGTGATTAAATACTTACTTTAGATACACATATTGAAAATACTGCCTGTGTGGGGTTACAGGGGCTACACAGTGTTAGCTGGATGAGCATAATGCTTCCAGCTCTAACTACTAGTGACACACGCCTACCAGGAATACATTTGATCAAATGTATTATACTTGGACAGAAGCATAATTTGATGCCATATTTTATCATTTAATCGCTACTTGTTATACTTTTCTCCTGCAAGCAAAAGAATTGGATTAATCTCTATCATTACCATTTTTAAATTATACACTAAACATATTGGGCATGACTGATAGTTAAGTTTTTTTTTTATTATTTTAGTTCAATCCCTCATTTCTTTACACACCGCATTTGAAGCCCAAAGGCAGGACAAGAAGCTGAAATACTTTGTGTTGGCCTTATCACTTTATCCTGTTGGCTGGGCAGCTCATAATGAATTCATTGCCTCCGTTCATTCCAGTAGTCGCTGGCTTTATCGAAAATGTTTAAAAATTGACAAGCTGACCACTTCCAAAGAAATCCATCTTGTGCCGAAAATGAATTTCTACAACCACAGGCCTCCAACTAATGAAAAGGATGTAGGTAAAAATGGGAAGCGACCTGGGCACTCGGAGGTTTGCACAAAAGCCACACACACACACACACGCACATGCACACACACACACACACACACACACACACACACACACACACACGGTACCGCTGCTGCTTATCAGCAGACCTGGGATTAGATCTCTATGGTTTAATATGCTTAAAGCTGCCAAAATGCAGCTTTCTTCATGTTGAGGCTTATCCCACCATCTATAAAAACACATTTCCTTCACAGACCTGCTGGCACTTCCTATATGGATCCTTGTATCAATAAGTACAGTCCCGTCTTTGTACATTGGAGTGCACTGAGCTCAAGGAATATCCATCACCCATGTGTAAACACTGCTGACCAAAGGCAGCGCGTGCCGCCCGAAGCAGAGAGGCTCACCCGAGATGCTCTGGATTCCCAAGAGACGAGAGCGTTTCCGTTACTAACCCAATGTCGTGCATACACAAACAAGAAAAAAGGTTATCCTGGTGATTCATCGCATCGATGTTACATTCAATTACTTATCAACTAGCAATGCATCAGTCATCCCAGCCAATCAAGGTAGCTCGGAAGCTAGGGTTTTGACTGAGCGTGCATCTGCGGTCATGGAATGGATGGATGGGCCAGGAAGACGCTCCTCAATTAGTTAACCATCGACCTGACAGAGCCTAATGGGCCACTGGCAGTCAACGTCCAACGCCGCGTCTGATGGATTCCCAATCCGGAATTGGAAACGGGGGCGATTGGGTGGCTGGCCGGCGAGCACCAACTCAATCTCCTTCACGGATCAGGCTTCACCGGACCAGAGGGAGAGGGCGCCATCGGGGGCGCCGGGTGATTTTTCACCAGGCTAGTTGTCAATACGACTCGGTCCCGGTGCCACGGGGACGCGACGCCGGGGTAGAAAATGATGTATGGGTCGACTAGATGATGATAGAGGGCACGCCCGACATTTGACTCTCTGACATACATCACAAGAGAGAGGTTAGAGGTGAATTATAGTGAATTATCTGGTGTCTGTGACGGGGGTGGTGCTAGCTGCAACGGATGGATGTTTTATGGAGGAAGGTGAGCAGTGGGGACAGGAGACAAACTCCACACATTTGTTATGCCTTTGGAAAGAGTAAACCTTATATCAATCAACACGAGTTGTACAGGAAATCTCAGAACAGGGTGGCATTTGGGATGGAGGGAGCGGAGGGGGGGGGGGGGAAGGCTGGCGCCAAAAATAGACTGGAGCAAAACTACTCTGTATCTTCAATGCACAGGCTTCTGTCTCTTCCTTGGGAGTACCTTTACTTTATTTCCCCTCTCTCTCTCTCTCTCTCTCTCTCTCTCTCTCTCTCTCTCTCTCTCTCTCTCTCTCTCTCCTTCTTCCTGTCAGTCAATCTTTCTTCATAACCTCTGTTTCCCGGTAACAGAGGCTGTGAGAGACATCGTGCTGAGAGCCGGGTTCGTCCGTAGGAATGTAAATCGGGTTTTCATTACGCCTGACCCGCCCCCCCCCCAAAAAAAAACGGTTACGTTTACAGTTACTCTTGGAAAAGGCCAAGAGTTGGGAGCATGTGTTGGAGAGTCGGCAGAAAAGAAATTGCCGTTATTTCGCTATCTGGTTCTGTCCAAATTGCTACTAGTAAAAGCAGATGCGGCCCCCCACATCGACTGGACCAATGTTTCAATTTCATTCCATTTGGTTTTTTTTACCATCTCAGCTCCTCTCCTCTACCCTGCGGCCATCTGCCAATCTCTTCTTCCGCACTCCATCTCCTTGCTGTGTGCGTACATGTGCTTCTATGGAGAATACTTATTCAGGGTTTATCTGACGCAGCACTAGTCTAGGCTGTATGTAGAACATGGCTGCTGTTGCATGTTTGATTTAAGAAACTTGGGTCACGCCACCCTAGTAAGAATTTGACAGACGGCAGAGGTGGCGAAGTTCAACGTCAACCCAAACAAGCGCATCAATCATAACATGATGTTATGGGATGGTTCAAAATCATTAAAACAGCACTCATATCACATTAGGTCCCTGATTTCTTTCTATATTTACACAGTTTTTCTACGTCGGTGCACGCCGTCATGTCAATAGCAACTGAATGCTAAACTTTTTGCTGGCGTCTCATTATACTGGACGGACGCCAGTGCAGTAAACCAAGTCATGCATTGCCAAACAATCCTCCGTGTTTACTTCGAGACGCATTTCATAATCAGTCGCAGGCAGGCAGTTGCAGGAATTCTAATTGTAAGCCATTGCTCTTGCTTGGACAAGGGATTGTTCTGACAGGGAAAAACCTTTTGCCCAGCTTTGCCTGAAGCTGACCACCTGGCTGGCATTTAGCATTGCTTGTCAGTCCTCTGGGTGTGTGTGAGTGTGTGTGTGTGTGTGTGTGTGTGTGTGTGTATGTGTGCGTGTCCTTACAAAACTTTCCTGTGCTACTTGGAAATCTTCTTGTGTTGCTGCTGTGGTCCTTGATTTAGGTATCGCAGCACAGCCAAATTCTGTGGTTTATGGTTAGGTACCACAAGTGCTCTGGAAATGTATCACAGGCATTACCACACTCCACATATGTTGTGGTCATGCACCACAGGCCTCGTGGGAATGGACAAAGGATTTCTGTTGTCCTGTGATGCCTAAATCAAGGACCACAGGAATTAGGGTTGGACCGATATGGATTCCGATACTGATACCGATCATTTTTGGGTTGATAATCAATATTTTGTGATGATCATCAATGTCTTTTGACACTTTTCAAGCCAGAAAGTTTTTTTTAAATGACAAGTATTCAGTGTTTCCCACAGATTTGTATTCTTGGCACGGTGGAAAAGCCTCTGAAAGACCAAGACTAAAACTCTCCAGTGAATAATAATAATACCAGGAAAATGTACCCAAGTACCAAAGAAATGCCAAATTGTTTAAGGCAGTGCCTAAGATATAGTTTGTGGTTATGTACCCACCTCTGTATGTATATGCATGCAGTAACAACCACCATTACACAATACCATGACAACGTGAGGGAATCAGACGTGTGAATTTACAGCGAATATACACCATGTGCAAAACGTGTCGTATTCACATTATCAAGTCGACAAAAGGCCGAATGAAAGTCTTCCGACAGCCTTGTTTCTTTCCTCGTGTCTAAGAACGAGACTGTGTCCTTGCTTTTAAAATGATTTTTTTGCTTTCATCTGATAGTCGTCGGAGAAGGGAGACAGGAAAGACGGGCGAGGTGAAACGCAGTGAAGGTCCTGAGTCAGATTGAAACCCAGGATGTTGCGGTTACATGGTTTGCGTCTTAGTCACCATAAGAAAACTGTCCCAAACTTTTACAAATCTCAGAATACCACAGAAGTACTCGAGCAGATATAAGTATCACAGGAATACAATGACTACTGCAGGAATTCTCATGGTAATCTACCACAGTGCAGATACATGTGGTACTAGTATCACAGGAACTGCACCGTGGGATATTGTGTGTGTGTGTGTGTGTGTGTGTGTGTGTGTGTGTGTGTGTGTGTGTGTGTGTGTGTGTGTGCATGCTGCTAACTGGCTGCTAATTGCATCTTATCCAGCCAGCCTTCTTGGAGCTTTCTGGTGGAGAGACGAAGCAGTTAAAGCTTCTTGCGCTCCTTGTTAGCATGCGCGAAAGCAGACAGCCGCACATCAAGAGGGGTTGAACAAGGAAACACTCATCCTACCCTCCCCTCTCCGCCTCTTTTCCTTTCACTTTGTGGTGGCGGTGCATTTCGGTGTAATTTCAAGTAAATCACAAAAGGGCTGGCATGAGATTCAAACAAGCTGATTAATCCCTTCGCTAATGACCCTATCAAGAACGGTGAAGTAAAGAGCAAAGCCCCACGAGGGCGCTCAGCGCCAGAGCGCTTCAGTGCATAAAACATCCATGGGTGTGCGCAGTAAAATATACATTAGGTATGTGCAAAAGTGAGACTGTTTCATAAGATATCTGCGGAGAGTGAGAGTGTATTTTTACATCTAAAGGACCAAATGAAAAAATGCTAAGAATGTGACGTCCATCTATTTTTCTCCGTATGAATAAGAAAAGAAAGGAGGCAGAATTTGGTTTGGTGGTGAGACAAGTTTCACCCACAGGGAGCTGATTCATCTTTGTTTGTAGCGATATACTAGTCAAAGATATTCATTTGCCTGAGGGTTTGTTTCATAATCCTGTTTACTTCTGTTCCCTTCTCAGCACCCCATCTCTCTCCCACTAATGTGACTCATGTTTTTTGTTTGTTCCAAGTTACTCTCGGTCCGTCTCTGCCCCGACGCTCTCCTGCTCGCTTTTGTCTGGTCCGGCATATTAAAACAGTCCCGTTCATACGGTCGTGCTTTATTCCTTTTAAATGTTGGCTTAAGACAAGGCGAGGAAGGTCAAAGCTCCCCGTGATACTGAATCGATATTCCCGGCATCGCCCCATTGATTATTGCTCCACTTCTTCTAAGGCTTCCCAACAAATCCATGTTCATACAGAGAACTGAACGATGTTAGAGACTCCATCCTCTTACATGATTTGGTTATGTTGGCAATGCTATTTACATGCTTTGTGACAGCAGAGCGTTTTGCCTGCGTCATTCCCTATAAATAACATGTGGAATGTTGCCACCGCAAATAACGCTCGTCCATACTTTTTTTTAACGCCGGTTTATAACGGCCCTTGACTTAATCACACCCATAAGAGCGGGGGCTGCGGCGTGGCTTACACGCTGTATGTCACAGATTTAGTGTGTCTTTAAATCTACGGTAGTGACTTAGACCGTGTCCTTGGATGCACATTAAATTCCAGAGCATAATTCATTACTTGCTAATGAATAGCTGCACCTCTTCCTTAAAAAGCCGTGTATTAGGAGTGGAGGGGAGTGGAAGTGAAGAGTAAGCCAACACAAAAATGCATTAATCCACCATTAGCGGGGAGTTCACGCAGGCTCGCCGGGGGCGCCGGGGCTCCGACGCCCTTTGTAATTTGCTGTCTGAATGCAAATATGGGAGGGTGTAAATTTAATATCCTGACGCCACACATCATGCACTCCTCCCTCCCCGGTCCCCCATGGTAAGTATAATTTCAGTCTAATTTTCACAAGCAAAGACCAAGTTGTGTTCTCTTGTGTATTGAGGAAAGAAGGGATAATGCACCTGCTTTTATGCTAGTCCTATAACAATCAAGCAGTCGGCCTGCTAATATAATTGGCTTTAATATTCTCAATTATAGGGGAGCTGAGGTGTTTTTCTAACAACCACTTCTGCAGAATACTATTTGCGGGTTTGATAAATTAGTCGAAGGCGGCCACAGCGATAGATCCGATGCTTGGTGGTGCGTCCCGTCCTGAGTGCTTTTCTACATGCGGCACATCATTTGTGTCACATACGTTTCTCCAGCTGAAAGTGGGCGAGTGGAAAACGACATACACTCGGGACATTAACCTGTCATTTGGCTGTAAACTTTGCATTGCCTCAACAGCATACCAGGAGAAAAGGAATGTGAAACACAAGGTTAGCCAGTAAAACAGCAGTCTAGAAACTCCAGGGTGGAGGTATAAAAGCTTTTGAATGACTTGTATGGCTTGTGTGGTAATGGAAACATGGAGTTTCTTTCTGTGCCTACTCCAAACATTTTGTAAACTGTGAGGCAACTGTTTTATACTATTACACTATGGAGGTTTTGTACGTCAGAACACGTTACCCTGTATACAGCTGATCAAATCCTGAAAAAGGACCAAATCTCTCCTATTCTATGATAAGAACAAACTCTCCATCCTTTTTAGTAAATGTTACAGTGCCACTAGCTATGTGTAATTTGGGAGACACAAAACTTCAGACTCAGTTCTTAAGGAAAGGATTAGTGAGTACCGAGTGTCCATGCTCTCCTTCCTGCTGTCCTCTGTCTTCCCCGGGCTGGCTGGCTTCCAGGGCTAAAGACGTTTTTTATGACTATATAGAAAAGAGACCTTTTCTTCTGATGCCAATGGAGGTAGATGGCATAAATGACATTGAGGCAAAAATGTAATCAGATTACAGGATACAGTATAAGTCACTTCACTGTAAACCCCCCTCGGAGTCACCGCTTAAGCTTCACAATGGGTCGCATTACTTTTCTGTGTATCTACAAACAGAACTTCGCTTTGCAGGAGCAAGACCTCAGACTTCACAACGGCTGCTGTAGAGCTGACTCTGCATCTCCTTTGGGATTTGAGGGTTTTAAACTAGCACTGGCAGAGTGCAATCACATTTCAGCGTGATCCCTGCTTAGCCCCTGTAACAGCTCAGCCATCTCTTATTTCACATCACGTTCCCCCCTAGGGGCAACTGTAAACAAGCCTTCGGCATCACTCCACCAAACACGGGCTCCCAGACAGAAATCCACTCGACAGACGGCGTCCTCCGCCGGGGGAGAAGGGAAACAGTCGGAGACCGGGGGAAGTACACCACCACGAGCGGTCCCTTCAGATGCGCCCGTTTGTACACAGATGATAAGAGCTTTTTCCACGTTCGACACGCACGTGGAGTCTACAGGAGGCGATGAAGGCGTGCCTCTCGCGCAATGGAAGATGCAACGGGGAAACAGAAGAGCTGTTTGATCCAGTTTATATTACACGCTGATTTTGAAGGCAGCCATTCCGTATTTTCGTATGTGTTTTCAACAGTTTCCAATGTCATACAAGACTTACTGTCAAAAATGTCAAGTCATTACGTCACCACAGAATACGTGAACAAAACTAAAAAACTAAAAAACTAAAAAACAAAGTCATAGGCTACAACATTTGGGGTCGACGGTATCTCACAAAAAAATATTTTCTAGCACAACAGAATTGGGTATTGTGTGCTTCAGAGAGGAATCCTTGACACTACACAAGTATGAGGTCTCTAATCTACCAAGATAGGACTCCAACAGCGGTGCTTGAGCTGGGTGGTATTGGCAGCCACAGCAGCCCTCTGCCTGTAATCACTGGCGATGCGGAGGCGTTTTGCTCTTAGGCTTCATCATGATCCGGCAGAAACACTCCTGCTGCTGCACATTGTCTCACACCTCCTGCTCCATGGGAATTAAAAAAGTAATCCAAGTAAATAAAGCACTTTTCTGCAGGTATGTTGCTTCACTTGGCCTTTCCTGTTCGATTATGCTGGGCAGCTCTGAATGTATTTCACGCTGAATTGAAATCTAAAATCTTCCTATTACTGCTAGGATGTTAACTCTAAGCAGCTGCACTAGACAACTTCACACTTTGGCGGCCCCTAGTGGCAGTGAGAGATAGCGAGGGAATCTTTTCCCAGCTGACTAAACCATCATTAAGGAGTCCAGCTTTCTCTCGTTCTTTGCTCGCTGCTATTCAGAAGAATGTTTTGTATTTTTCTGTTTCAATTCATCTCTTCCTGTGCACAGAGGAGATTTCCTGCCTTTGACCAAAGCTGACATCTGAAATTAATTTGGGCAAATAGGAAGAATCTGCAGCATCTCAACTAGGAGGGGTGGGCCACTCTTCTCTGTTGCATTCCCAACTTGTGATTTGAAAAGACTGAAAAGTCAGGTGTATTTTGACCTACAAATCAAGTCTATTGCAGCTTTCAACTTTTGAGCAATGATGATAATGGGCTTGTATTTGGGAGAATATTTTGGCTTGCTCCATGTAATCCCTCTCACACAAATACACACTCCTCCCTTCCACCTCCATAACACCAACCCATTCAAACCACTCTCCCCGAGCTACTTATTGTTTCTCTCTATTACTTGATCCAAATTTACTATAAGGTATTTTGTAAAGTAGAGTACTTTCTGAAAGCTATTTTATAAGCTCTACTGTTCCGAAAGATGTCCAAGAGCTTCTTTGACACGCTTTGTATCTTTGATTGATTTTTATTATGTAGGACTGCTACTTTTATTCACTCCAAACCCTCACTGTGGGGGTTTTAACGGTGCTAGCATTTGTGCTGTGTAGCTTTTTTAACAATAAATTATGAAACGTTAACACATGAGACCATCGGCGAGAAGATTGGCAGCCTCTTCCAGCCTCTACACTGCATTTCACATTGTGTGCCACTGGGTCAGACTTTTCAGGAAATCTGCTGGACTGCAGATTGCAGGTGGAAGATCGTTTTACGGCACAAAACAGGAAGAGGGCGCTGGTCTTCCAGAGAAATCAGAGCTACTAGTTTCTGGTAATGGCAGATGGTGGAACAAGTGAGAGGCCTGTAGAAAAATCACTTCCACCATATTTTTCCTCTTCAGGAAAGCTAAAGAGAAAAACATTGACAAATTCTCCATACTGATGCTACTAGTTATGTGATATGCTGCTTGCTGAAGAATGGCAGAGAAGCGGTAGAGCAGCCAAGGAACGGTGCCTCTCTCAAGGTTTTATGTCCCGCAGCAACCTACCCCCCAGTTTCTACATCCTTCTCTGCTTGTCAAGTATATGTCTATCCAGTGAAATACTGGGTGACTGAGTCTGCCTGCAAGTGAATGAGAGAGAGAGAGAAAGAGAGAGAGAGAGAGAGAGGTCAATGTCTTAGCACTTGTAATTTTACCATTGTCGTGGAAATTTGCCTGTAAGCACTCATTAATCTTGAAATAACACACAAAAACATGTACAGGTTGAAGTACAAAAATATACTGTATACAGATATACAATAGATACAATATACAATATACAATGCTCATTGAATGTTCAATTATATACAATGAAATAGTGCAAGACTCTCTCTCCTTCAGTGTCCTGCTGGCCGCAGTTCTGTAATATGTTGCGCAATGTGCTGCTGTCCAACTCTATAGTTCTGCACCTGAGGGTCTTTCGATGAATTCAATCACATTATTGTATCGACCCAAAGGTATTTGTTGTAGCAGAGCCTTATTAACAGGTTATTGGCCTCTACGTTGTTTATCACATTTAAAATATTTATTTGAGAGGCAAGCGCATTTTGGCATCCACATATTTTCCTATATGGATGGAAATGAGTTGTGTAGGCTACTGCATCCACTATTGGACTAAAATAAAAATCAAACAGGCATTCATGTATTGGCAAAACTATATCTAAGTTTAATACATAGGCTGTCAACACAGCAACGGCTTATCTGCCAATAAAAAAAAAAGCCCTGAGATGCCTCCATCGACATCCAATACGGCATGCATGAAAACTTCTGTCTTGTCATTTTTCCGTGTCTTAGAATTTTACAACAGCTGACCCGAATTTACTTGTCCTTTTTATTTTTGTACAAGGAATATCCTTATTATAATATCGTTTTGAGCACAGCCTTATTTCTAATTGTATTATTTTATTTTATCAGGCCTATATAAATGGAGGAATACAGAATAAGAGAATGAAATTGCCTTGTCCTTGTGGGCCTCAACTCATTCCAGTGGGAAAAAGATGGTCCTTGAGGTGCAAAAGGTTGAGAACCCCTATTAGACTATCTCCACATAGTAGTGGTCTGACCAAGGTCAGAATTATGATTTACTTGAAGGGCCTCACTGGCTTGTTGTGCAATACTCAGGCACATGTTACTGGAACACATGTCACATGTCTGTGGTGCGTGACAACACAGTATCAGTACAACCAGACACAAAATGATTAATGATAAATACTAGCAGTCCGTACTAATTTACTCTCACACCATACAAAATACAACTTGACACAAAGTAGAAGAGACTGATGTAGAGACAAGCCAAAACAAAGTGAGGTCAAATGCAGTTCTTGATAAAATGTCTAACCCATCTACTGCTTTCGTGCACAAAAGAAAAATACCATTTCAATTGAGAAAACCCAGTGTAGCGCTTAGGGTAAGCCTATCTGTACACCTAACTACTGCATATGCATTACACGCCTGGATACTGTATTCCATTGCGTATTTAAATGTGAGCTGGATTATCTCAGCTGAGGTATGTTCTACTTTGGCGTCGCCAGTTAACAACCCAGTGCTCTAATCCTCGGCTGACGCCCCGGTTTGACTCCCCGACCCTGCGCTCTCTCATACGGCAGACGCTCGGAGTCCAGCGTTGCACTACCTGCGCTATCCAACCTGTAATTGTTTGCACTTCCCACTTCCATTAATCGATTAAATCTAAGGAGCGACATGTCCACCCACACGAGCGCTACTGTCAGGATTACGCCACTGCTCGGAAAAAATCATTAGCCAGTAAGCAGGCAAGGTGAGCCTATACGGTGAGTTGTTAACAGGCCATAGAGAATGTGAGAGGAGTGGGCGTAGGGGAGAAAAGGAGGAGATAGAGGGTGATTGGCGATGGTATAGCAGACATAATTTCATGGCTTAATTGCCTTATTATCTTTCCTGTCCAGCACTATAATGTTGAAATGATACATAGAAAATTGCAAGAGTTGGAGGATGGCAATGATTGTCTAACTGAGAAAGAAGAAGAAGTACAGGGATTACTTTCACTGTTTCCATAGGAACATGGTGGACAACTGTGTACAGCAGAAGATGTGGTCGGTCACAAAAATAAACCTGTCTACCTGCTATATTGAGTTAATTCATGACAAGTTATGAATCTACAAGAATACTAAGAACTTTATTACTTTGGATACAGTTCGTGGCCTTCTATCACTCAACATAGCAGCATGCTAAGGTGTTAGCATGGAGCACCAGAGCCCATGATTCACCGGGGACACATGGATGATTTTGGTGTCTATGCTCCCATCACTTAACAGGTTAGCTCAGAGTCTTTGTTCAAAAGCAGAGTTGGGTGGCGTGGCGGTCAATTTGAGGTGTTTTCATACTTTCTTTCAGGCGGTTAGTCAATCTCAGAATAGTTTTTGAGAATTTTGGGGGGGTAGCAGTTATTGGATTAAGGTTATATACAAATTCCTGGAGTGAACCAAGATGAATGAACCATTGCTCGAATTAAATCATAAGGATCTCTATTCCCACTTGGGCCACCCACACCAGAAAAGCTATACACAAACATTAATATGTGGTTTATTTAAATATCAAGTGGAATTGGTGGCATTGTGGCATTGACTACTACGCCACCAGAGTAGACTGAGGCAGGGGAACGCCAACTGCAGACAATTACACAGGTGAACTTCAGGAAGCAAGGTCAGCCGGTATGGGTCAAGGTGCCAGTACAGAGCAGTTTTATTTAAAGACACGAATTATTGTCAGTATCCTAATTAAAACCTGCAAAAGAGAGGAAGCTAAAAAGGACAGATATGTCGTCGCTGCGTGCATTTATCAAATTCTAATCAAGAACGGAGTCATTAAAAACACCCGAAGCTGCAAAAATGTGCCACCGCAAATCAAACCACAAGTTATACCACCATGTATCAGTGTGTGAATTCCAACCTGCCAGAGCTGCAGCACTAGAAAAGTAGAGAGGACCAGATCAAAGTTAAATACCTATCATCTATTTATCCCAGAAATAAAAGCGCGCTGCTTGTAGAAACATAAGAGCAGCTGTTATTTGATAGTCTGAGCAGAGGAGGAACAATGTAGATGTTGATAGACATTGCATATTCTCAAACCCCCGTGCCACAGAGGCTAATACCTGTCTCAATCTGCTACACTTGAGTAATCACCAGCCCGCAAAGGACAATGTGTATTACTGCACAACAGACCCAATGTTTTGCTTTCACTCCACGTCCCAATATGGCAGACCCAGTTACATCTAGCTTAGGTCAGAAACTGTATAAAATGTTGAGCAGATACACTAGCTCAGAGTGCATCTGCACCTCTAGTTTGCTGCAAACAATTCAAATACACCATTTGTACATGTTTTAAGGTTGTTTGGCTTACCAAATAACACAGTTTACATGTGCAGCTGTGGAAGAAAATGTTATGTAGCTGTACGTAGCTATGCTTTTCTGTGTTTTTTCACTGTTTTTTCATTTGAAAATAAGCTTGTTTTGTAGAAACTTGTGCACCTCCATCTTTAAGGCAGTGCAGCAAACTCTGACCGACCTGCTACATCTCTTTACGCTGTACTCCATATATACCTGCTCCATAAAACGTCTAACCTGAATGAGGTTAATTTTTCCTCAACAATTATTTGGTGCCGTGACCCAGGTTACTAAAGGTCTCTTTGATGACACTGTGGGAACCTGATGCGAAGTTCAGTGCTGAACTTCCAAAAGGTAAGGAGTCGTTTTGAAAACCCAATATTACGTCACTGCTCGTGCTGAGGGAATTCTTGCAGAGTTGTATTTGTGACTGACAAAATCCAGACCTTTTCATGTGATGCTCATAAGCAAATGTTTTCTATAAGGTAAAAGATGTGAACTGGTTTCACAAATAAAAATGACTGGGTTACTTAAATAGTTCGGGTAACTATTTAGCTATAGAGTGAATTGGGCTCACAAGCAAGAGCTCTCAGTAGTTCAGGGAGCCATTCGCAGAAAGTGCAAAAAATAGAGTTGCAAGTACGATCACTAACAATGTTTGACATATAATGAAAGAATAGCGAAATTAAGAAAACCAGTAGTTCTAATAGTAAAATGTTCCCAATTGGACCAGTGAAATATTGGTATAGAAAGTACCAATAAAGTGGAGAAATGGGTTCAAATGACAAGACTTGATGGATTGTTAATTCCCAGAAACAAAGTTGACAGAACTAGGCTAGGCAGTTTAAAATAATGAATATGGAGAGGAATTCAACATCCTGAAAGACAAACGCATGCATTCAAAATGTGAGAAAGGGAAGCTGACTGCAGCTCCACACAATCGCAATTGGTCTGTTTAAAGGAGTGTCAGAAGGCTAATTTATAACAACACAAGAAAGTTTTGGAAGCAGCGGCATTGCTACGGGTGGGCCTGGGTGGGCTTGGGCCCACCCACTAGACAAGTATAGCCAGAATAAATGATTTTGCCAAATATGAACTCCACATGCGGTCAAAGTTAGATCACCCAATGAGTTCCTGTCATGCTCCCTTATTGACTTGACAATGTGACCAATAAAAGAATGGTAAAACAATTGTCTCCTTTATTTAATTGGTCTTATTGTTGAGTGACAAGATCACACTACGAACACTGTGTGTTTGTGCCAAAAACAACTCAGGGATCATAGTGTAGTCTTTGAAGCACAGTTATGTCTAAACAAATACATTTGCTTAAATCTTTGTGACATGAGACAATTGTTGCATCTAAGCCCCAAAGTGGTGTCATGACAGCAATTGGAAAAGTGTCTAAAAGAAAGTTTAACTGGGCTGCTGTAAATTCTGTACGCCATAATCCCCGGTGAAACTCCTGTGGCTTATCACCAACGTCTGGAGGAGGCTTTACATGCACATAGTGGTATGAATTCTGATGAAATAAGAGCACTGCCTGTATCTTATCAAGTTCAAATGTTTGTGAATGGCTTACTCTGACATTAAATCTAAAGTTATACTTTTAATTCAGGATGAACCATTAGATAAAGTCTTATATAGCATCACATCATTACCACTCTCAATTGCAGCTCAAAGACAAACTGCAAACCAAACTAATGGCTGTGCAAGTTTCACACTGCAGGTCCCATCCCCTGGCGGAGCAGGACGAGGACCGTGGAAGGGGGCAGAGGTACTAAAGGAAAGTAGACGGAGTGGAGGATATATGCAAGCTCCACCTCGACAAAAAGCGGCCCCATATGCCTCCAATTGCTGTGGTGAGCAAGGTCACAAAACACACCGCAAGGTAGCAGGGTTGCTACCTCACCACCTGTGATGTCTGTCTCCCTCTAGGACTGCTGCAATACAGAAGATGCCCAAACCTTGAACTATTGAGCAACTGAAGTCAATTGTAGGTATCTGTAGTTGTTGCAGGCAGTGGATCCCAGACTATGCGTCGCTTTCTCATCCCCTGTTTACATCTTGAAACCCGAGCCGAAAAATGCTTTTGTACTCCTACACCAGACTGTTATCTGCCCCTGCCATCTGTTTGTTTCTGAAGGAGGAGGATTAGCACGATCTGTTCTCACTCAGCACCACAAATCCAGACATCGTCCTACTGCCTAAATTCAGCTCTCTATCTAGACTCAGTTGAGCTAGGACTTTCCCCGTGTATGAAGGGAGTAGCTGCTGCTGCTGTCAATTAGAGAGCAGACATTGTTTTAGGGTCCCCTGTCACAGTTCATGTTCCTCACGATGTTCTCACCCTCATCACTAGAGAAGCTCCTAAGCATATCACCACTGAAAGACAAACCACCTACACCAACACATTCTTCTAAACCCCACCCTGACCTCTTTTCCTCCCCACTTCAAAACCCGGACTTACACAGGACACAAAGGATTTGGCTCGGAGCAGCAACGCACACCTGTGTCCCGTGAACCTAATTAAGTTAAGGGACTCACCTCCAATTAGCACCCAAGTGTCCCTTGCTTCTAGTGTCCCCCGCTACACCAGCCTCAAAACCTATGCAAAAAAAGAAATGTATCAAATCCAAGAATACCAAGTCCATCCTCGTGGATAAAGTTGTCTTGGAGAGAACAAGCACAGAGAAAGCATTGTTACAGTATGAGATGGGCCGCGTGCTTGAAGTTGACACACTATCAATTAAGACATATAGCTGTTCATTTTCCCATCTGCTTCAGCTGTGAACTGTTGCACTGTTTGGATGTGATGTGTATGTAATCAAAAATTTAATTATTGGAATTAATATGGAATTAAAATATTCAACAGCCATGTAAAGATCATCAGATAGAGTCTATTTATTCTTCTAATATGGTTCCAATTAACCGTAATTGCACAGATGAGAATCTTACTCAGCAAATTGCACGGCAATGTTTGTTGAGCGAGGTCATTTTTTCTGCTTCTAGCAGAACTGCCGGGGGGGCATCGAAGAAGCAGGATAACTCAAATAATTATCATGAAATAACTTAATAATGAGAGACTACTGGTTGGTATGGAAATAACACATCTGTAAGAATCAATATCCATGTTCATTTGACAAGTTACTCAAAACATCAAAAAATACATGTAATTATTTTTCACATATATCTGACTAATTGGGCTATGCTGGTACCTGATCTGGGACATCTCTTCTGAAATGTAAAAATTTCCATTCATTACCTCTGTGTTGCCTGTCAAAATGTCAGACTGGAGTCTTAGTTATACAAACATTTCTGAGGCAGCTGCTCAAAAAAGGAGGCAGAAAAAATTACACGGTGGAAAAGGAAAGGGGTAAGAATGGGAGCTAGCTAATGTTATGAAACCTAGCGCTCTGATACTTACTGAAAAAATACTATCTAACCATACTAAATTATCTAGGAACTAAAGACATTCCAAGTTCAAACTAGCCATAGCCTATAGCTGTCTAGCTAAGCTAGTGAGCTAGCCTGCCGACCTTCCAAGTTCAGGAATGCCATGCTCATGAATTAATCAAAAACAGAAGTGATTACCATTTATTGTTTTTATTATTATATTTATTATTAGGCTATATTTTTACCAGAGTTCCCTCTTTGCCATTCAGGTTTGCCACTTCACCAATCATGAGATAGTTTTCTATTGTAACAATTAACATACTATTGTGTACTGAAATTTCAATCGAATGTGTACTATAACCAAGAAACAGGAATCTATTTTTCAAAGTTATTATTATTATTTTTGCTTTTGCTTTTTTTATTGCTCCTACCTTCAATAAAATTGTGATGGCAGATCCAATGGTGTTTGCATTTTTACTCTCTAGGTGTTTGATTAAAAATAAATCAAGGGCCGATGATAGGTTACTGCATCACGCCAAAAGCTGCATGATTCAAACTTTTGGCACTTGATCATATTGCCACATTGGCAACGAGGAGATGCAGAATGAGCTTCAAATAGGTAGGAACATGATTTCATTCGATTCTCTCTGTCTTTTTATTTATTGCTGATACTGCAGCTTATGGTTGGCCTTTTTAAATATGTTATCAGATATTGCATAATTCACACCAAATCTTCAACATGTTATGTAATCACATTGGAGCCAAACTAAATGGTAAATGATAGAAGCAGGAAGAAATATGAATAACTTTGTGTTAACTTTGACATGTTGTAGTTTTGGCCTATGCTGAGTATTAGACACTTAAAATGAAGATGAAGGGAAGCAACGCTGGGCTGGAGGCTCCCTGGAGAGGCACTGCAGAGACAGAGCCCGTTGCACAGCACAGACACTATGGCTACAGCAACACTTGACATTTCAATGTGATTTCTGAGATCTGACGCTAAAAATTACGACTGTTATGCCGCCCTGTGTTTGCATTATTCTCCATCGCTTGCATTGTAGCCGGGTTGCATCCCAGACAACGTAGAATCCTGATCCCAATGTGATTCATTTCTGTATATCTGGCTTCGGAGATCTGATAGCAAATGTGAGCATAATCCAATTTTAGTGCATCCAGACCTGTGTTGTGGCATGAATAGATGATAAGAGTCGCATTGAAACGAGAAGTGTGGCCGTAGCCTGAGGGTGAACAATGAAAGAGTATGTTCATCTGTGTTGTCTGTATAGTATGAACAGTGCATTATGTGGTAGGTCGACCCCACTGATTACTTGCACGCTGAGAAGAACATTTATATTGAGCATTCAGCTGCGTGAGCTATAAGTGGGCTAGGCGTGCTTGCAGTTCATCATGGTGAGGCACATCTGAAAGAAAGGCCAAGCAAAGAGATGATTGCATTGTCTCGTGTTTTCATTAAGGTCTGTATAGGCCCCGCTGTTCCTTTTTTATTCATTTATTTTATTGCTATGCACAGCGCTGACCAATTAAATGATTGACTTGTAAAGGCTATCAGATCTATGGTTTATGCTTATGGGTTGTTGTTTTTTTTAGCAAAATGCCGTAGGTGTGACACAGGACACAAGATTCACTCTGTGTGTGTGTGTGTGTGTGTGTGTGTGTGAGAGAGAGAGAGAGTGGGCGGGCGGATGAAGGGGCATTGTCATAGAAACAACTTACTTTCTTATCCACAAAATCCACAACAACACTGTACTGGAGGAGAAACGGAGAAACTCAGTCTCAATTAAACATCATTACATGTCTTATACCCACTGTACAAAATAAAGGAAAAACAAGCATAAAAAATATATTAAAAATCCTTCCATTCCACTCCACCAAAAAAGCGAAACACAGAATAGTGCTAATTAGTCCTTTCAGTCAAGAATGATGAATAAAAAGGTGTGTAAAAACAGACCTGGAGTCAAAAATCAATAACACTTTGAGATGTGTTCATTTAGGCTTTTTTCCTTAAAGACCCCATCCTCATATAACTTGCATCAGTTTGATACTACTTACTATTACATGTACTATGAATTGAGGTCATAAAGATTTATATGCCTAAAACGTTAGGTACTCTATTCTGCAAATAAGGTGGATAGACTGAGTTTAGGTGGGTTTATAAAGCATCCCAATAGGAACGCCACAGAAGTGACAGGGTTTCTCTGAATTTCGACAGGTTGCAACGGTAGAAACAAAGACGTCACAAATGCCATATTGTATTATAATATTGTAAACACACGCTGCCGATGTGCGTGAGCTGTCGAAAATTAAATTGGGTTTGGAGAGAGGACGTAGGCACGTTGTGTTTTGACAAGAAAGAATATTTTAAACTACAATACTGTTTTTCAGCTTTCACAAAAAATACCCTTTACACAACAATATATAAAATAATATATATAAAATAATTATTTGATGTTTATTATTATAATTAACGTTATCGGACGATATGAAACATTTTATTGTCAACATTCAGCATTTTGGCCATGTTGTGCAGTCAAAAAGTGTTTCGCTACAATATGTATTTTATTTACTTTAATGGCTTTAGGAAAATCAGAACTACACACAAATACAGAGAGGGAGGGGTGAACTGAGGCACACACACACACACAGTGATGAGAGAGAGTGACAGACACATGCACATAAAGAGAGGGAGGGGCTGCGTAAGGCATACACACACATCACATGCACAAGGTGAAAGCATAAAGTACTGCAACCCACATTTTATCAGGGAAAGTAATGCTAGCAAGTAACTGAAAAAACAATTTTTTAAAAAACCAAGTAAAGTAGGTCACTGAGAGAAGACAACAAAAGGGAGAGCTAAAGAGTGGTGGTGGTTCAACAGACAAACGGAGGACCAAGAAAGAGCCAGGGAAGCGAGAGGTCTTGTGGAGGACATTTCTGAGGAAGAGATCAATATCCACAGAACAAAGTGCACAGCACCAGCACCTAGCCACAGCTAACAAACAGTTATGTGTAGTTGTGAGATACTAAAGCAAGAAACTAGGCTAGTAATTAGTTAATTAATTACATCAACCTTTCAGCCGATGATGCACAAATAATTGCTGATGCCTTGATGAAGTTGTTTGATGACAGTAGATAGTCCATAGACAACTGCATTGGCCTGGCAACGGGTGGCGGCAACACAACGTGTGGCAATCCTGAATCCAACTACATCAGAGTTAGTGAGTGCTCTGCTTGCTGTTGAAGAAGAGGACGAGGAGCCCATTGTCTTAGGAAGAGCAGAGCAGAGTTTCGTCATCTCGTCCAAAAGCTCCACCCAGATGGAGCCCGTTTCCTCCATCGGCTTCTGCTTTTGATCATACCTCCGATGTGATCACAGCTGGCAGTAGACATTTCATTTTCTATTTTTCTGGGAGAACTTTGGGCAGCTGGGGGGGGGGGCTACAAAAAGTGTAGCCTAGGGTCTCCGCTGATTTATCACATCATTTATCACAATGATTACAATGTGATTGATGCAGACCCTCATTTATTTTTGGTAACATCGCCCCAGGGTTTCTGCGCATGCCAGACGGGTGCTATTGTATTGACAACATGACCCAAATATCTCAGCTCTTCCAGCAGATGAGTGAAGGCGAGCTGGACAGAGAGACAGAGCAGAAAACAGAGAACTGAGTGGGGAAACAATGTTCAGAAATGTGAATTAATTCGACACCTTGGAAAAGTCTGACAAATCACAGCCGTGGCAGCTTACAATGACAATGTTATTCCTTGACGGCCTTCTGGATCAGATCACAGATCTCTACAAATGTTATTCTGTTGCCAAGAGACAATTCATTTTTGACAGGGGGTCAAAATGTGCATGATGCCATTCAAGCCTTCAATACCTCTGACTGTTGTTTGGCCTTTTGGAGAAGCAGAGCTGCAGCAGAGCTCACCACATTAGATGAAAATGTCACACTACGCAAGTAGGCGCCTTTCTTTTTCGGAAAACGTGTTTGATCAAGCCGTAATCCTCTGATGAAAAAGAAGACTGAAACTGTGTCTATCACACATAGATCCTCCATTGCGGTGGCGGGGAAGTGCAATATCGGAGAGAGATAGGGAATCTAGCTGTCCCTAATCTGGAAATAGAAATGTTTGATGAGAGACACTTCTGGGGTTTTCATTTTGACTTGCAGTTTAACATTAAACATCCGACTGTTTCTCGGGGTATAAGCCTCGATGTGTGTGTGTGTGTGTGTGTGTGTTTATCTGTAATTATCTACAATAAGTGGATATCAGTCTTCTCCCTCACGGTTTCTCCTCTTACCAGACCCAGAACCGACTGTCCAATCGAAACCCGCGGCAAACGACAAACTTTTGCTAAAACTTGCTCAACACGATCGCCTCGGTAGAACGGCAGCGTATCCCTCCACCCGCGACCCCCTCGGCAAAGTGATTATGAAGCTGAGTCAGGGCTACCCGAAAAGTGGAATTGCAGTAAATCATCCTCCATTGCATTGAACACATTAATGTACAGTTCTCATCTGATTATTTTCAGCACAATTAGGCCTCTCCAGACAACCCCTAGCACCTCTAATTTTGTCCTCTGTGGTGACTCATTGCGTCATTTGTTTTCCTTACACCGCCTCTCTGTATTGGCACCAGGAGATGTGAATGAAATCTAATTGAAGATAGATGCGTCACATTGTGTTCCTAAGTTCCCTAATTATTCTTCAATCATCTCTACTAAATTGTTTTACGGCACCCGAGACAATCACGGCAGGATATTAGCCTGGCTGTGAGTCATTGTTGTCGCGGCGGTGTCCCGAAAAGTTCTTCTCTGAGCTGGGTAGAGTCACCCAGAGAAAAAAAAAAGGGCGACGTAAAAAGGTACCAATTAGGAAAGGGGAAAAACGACAAACCGTCCATTTGTCCCTCCCGTCTGGGGCTTTCATACCTAGCCTGGAGACATACAGTGTTGTAAATAAGATCTACGCTCCCACGTAGCGCCGACCCATCACGCCTGCCCGGATGAGACACGACGCCGGTCCAAATTGAGCTGTCCTTGACTAGAAGCTGGTCTATCACGAAATACGTGAGGGGAACAACATATTTTACATTAATCCCCCGTCCTCCGGGTGTCTCAGTGGGGTAGTTTGTTCTGATTCCACTCCTTCATCAACCCCCTCTTTGTAGCTGTCACTAGCTCACTAAGAGCCGAGATAGGGAGTCAAATTGGTCCAATCATGGCAGATAATGCGCTCGGATCAGCTCGTGGGCGTATAGGCAGACCGGCTCCGGCGTTTCAGCTCCTCATTGTAAAGCCGGCAAATTCCCACTGACTCTCCTGATGAGCTCTGAAGTATACTGCTAATTCTGCTTTCAGTCATTAATCAATCACATAATGAAACCTTTAACACTTTGGTCAGTCTGGTCAGGAGTTACAGTATGTGCTGGAGACAAGAGGACCAAGAGTTTAATCAGCCGTAACAAGTATTGATGCTGCGCCAAACCAACCAAAATAGAAAACAGAATAAAAAGGGGGCAGCAGTAGCCCAGAGGTTGCTCAAGGTGACCTTGACCAGGACACTGAATCCTGAATTGGTCCATTGGCGCCCCTGTCCCGCATCTTACAGAAATGAGTACAATCTGTGCAAATAAATCATTTTGCCACTCTTTATTTGGCATGGAGTTTACTGTGTTTAATGTCCCTTATGAAAGAAACATGTATTTACGTTTAGTCCCCTGGCGTCAGCACACCTCCTGGGTTCTGACACTGTGTTTTATACAGCGGGCAGAACAGGAGTTAGTCTTGGCAACGGCAAACAAATAACAACTGTGTCTGATGGCAGCCATAAAGTATCGAGTGAAAAATACATCCAGCCGCGTAGGTTCACTAACAGGGCAGTGAGGGCAATCAGTGGCTACCTCGGAGTGGCAAGTGGCAACTGGAGATTTGACTGTCCAGAGGTGGGGTGAAGATGGGATAATGGCGTGTGTGTGTGTGTGTGTGTGTGTGTGTGTGTGTGTGTGGAGGGGTAGTGTGGTTGATGAAACACTGTTCATTAGAGGAAAAAGGCATCTATCACTCCAAGCTGGGGCGCAGGGGCCATAATATAAGGAGGTAAGGCATTGATTAAAAGGTGTGTGTGTGTGTGTGTGTGTGTGTGTGTGTGTGTGTGTGTGTGTGTGTGTGTGTGTGTGTGTGTGTGTGTGTGTGTGTGTGTGTGTCAGTGTGTGT
Source organism: Hoplostethus mediterraneus (assembly GCA_034670385.1). Lineage (NCBI taxonomy): Eukaryota > Metazoa > Chordata > Actinopteri > Trachichthyiformes > Trachichthyidae > Hoplostethus > Hoplostethus mediterraneus. The sequence goes on from JAXDDW010000146.1 coordinate 1,010,891, forward strand.
AGTTGTTGCACTATTGGGTATATTTTCCGTCCTGGACGTTTTTATCAGCTAGTTTGAAAAAATAAAATGCATTGAGTGACTTCCACTCAACCTCAAGGGGATAGAGTGGCAGGCAGCAGCACAGTCAGAATCGCCAAGTGCAACGAATGTACAGGACTTTCTCTTGGTGACGTTGACATTGCAGAGACAGAGACATTGCAAATTGGAACATTAGTTATGTAAGCTTCGAGGCAGAGAAAATCCCTTTGGTTGAGTTAAAGAACCACAGTTCTTCTGGTAAAGTAACATTAGACTGAAGCCCAGTAAAAAAGGAAAGGGGGAAGAGAGAAGCTAGCTAATACTATGAAGCCTAGCGCTCTGATACTAACTGAAAAAATTCAGTCTAACCATACTACGTTATCTATGTTAGCTAGCTGACGTTCAAACCAGCTATTCTAACCTATAGCTGTCTAGGTAAGCTTGTTAGCTAGCCTGCTGACCTACATTCATTGCTTTTCATATTTTTATTTATATTTTGACCAGAGTTCCTTCTTCACAATTCAAGTTTGCCCGTTTGCTAACGTGCTCTGGAAAGCTGTGGTTCTTTGGCTCCGCCCACTGAATCTAACCTGGGAGGTTTACTACAATGTAAAGAGAATATTCAAAATATAATACTCTCAGTTATACATTGTATTTGGGAGACCTGTATCTTCATGTTTCTTTCAACTAAGAAACAGTTGGCCCAAAATGCTGCTTCCAGACTCTTAACCAACACTTGTTGTAGGTCATACATTAGGCCTCTCTACATTGGCTACTTATTGAGTGCAGAATTGATCTTAAAAAGTATTATTAAAAAATCACTTATAAGCCACTACACACGCTCTATAATTAAAGTTACTTACTATTTACTTACTTACAGTAGGTAAGTTAGTAAATCAGGAACATACCAGGACATTATTACTGTTATACAAAGTAGCTGAAATGGGTAGTGGAGGTAATAAAGTCACTCAGTGATGGACACGTACAGTTAACTCAAATGTCGATGCAAATTGGAAAATAAATCAATCCCACAATAGCATTTCAAGTATCCACTTTTGCATGCATCCATTATTGACAACAATTTAATTAAAATTGAATTCCAACCTATTTATTCATATATGTGTGCAGCAGTTAAGTCAAAAGTTAAAATTCAATATTCCCATTGCATTTGCATTCTCCTGTAACTGGTTGATTCAACAAAATCAATCAGTCCCTTTATATTGTCTTCTTTTTTTCTGCACTTTGCCTCAATTCAGTAATAATAAAGCTGATAATACTGGTAGAGGTAGTAGTACTAACTGTCCTGTCCTCAGGGATCCTCCTGTTCTTGGCCCACTCCCTGTCTACTGCGCCCGTCTCATTATCATCTTTATTATCTATCTAGCTTCCTCTTGCACTATGTTTATTTTTTGAATCCACGCTATTTCAGCCGCTCCTTTTCTCTTTCTACTCTCCATTTTACTCTCAATCCGCCCTAAGGCCAGACTTCTGGAACTTCTCATTAATTGAGTCGTTATTATTAGGTGAGCATATGGTAACCGCCACTGCCAGTCTGACACAGAAAACCAGCGGTCGCTTCATGCAGCAAGTCGACTTTGTCAGTTTATTAAACTGTTCCCTGCCGACTTCTCCAACTGGTCCACAGCGGCCCAGTGGGATACTCTGTCCCGATAAGCCACTCCGTGTTGCCTTAAGAACCTTGCAGCCTCCGCCAGACAGATCGAGCTCCACACTTGGCTTTGCTTGGTTTTAGTGCTGCGTCAGTGCACCGCATCCAATCTGACAGAGCCTCTCAATGCGTAAATAAAAGTGAAACTTAAAATTCTGTGGCATGCTCCAGACTGCTCGCCTGTGTTTGTAACAGTGTGTGCGTTAGACAGTGACTGGACACTTTTTGTTATCGGAAATGTGTAAAATTGGATGTGCTCGGGTATAAGGTGAGCATGAGGGCAATGCCATCCAGGACCGGCACATTGCCTCGACTCACCGGTCTGGCTGGACTCAACACATAATTAGTAGATAACCCAGGACTGACTGTTGTATCCTGAAATGCAGATAGTCAACTTTTTGTTCTATGTTCCAGCTCAGATGTCTACGTCACTGTATTCCTCTACCTATTGCAGTCCCTTATATAACGAAGCTTTTAATGTTTAATTCATAATTTAACTGGGAAGTAAACCATACAGGTTTTGAGGTAAACCCACTGAAATACTCAATTTAGGGAAGCTAGTCCCCTGGAAATCTTCCAATTAAACTCAAAACTTAACTTAGTTAAGATTTTGAATGGATTTTGCATGAGAAGACACCAGATAGTATAGAAGGGGCTACACTCAGCAAAACGGATTGTGGTTCGGCAACCTATCAGCATTAGTTCTGGTCGGTGCTGAAACATCGCTCCGGCTGCAAGAGAATGAAAATACAAATGTAATGGAAATGCTATGGGATTGCCTTTTTATTTTTCAAATTGCATTAACATTTTATTTTACTGCACTGTTGCGCTTCCATAGTTGGTAAGTCATGAAAGTACCAAAAAGTCCCTATACTTTATGTAAGCCGTTATGTAACGTACTCTAGGACGGCCTGTAAAAGTGTTGCCATTTGGTCCAATAAAGACTAGAGTTAGTTAATGTCCTTTAAAAAGTCATTGTGGAACAAAAAAAATGAGAAGATTAGGTATCACTTTTTTACACATGTCAGTTGGGAACAAAACTTGATATGAACCAAGGTTTAAACAGTGAAGCAGTGAAGAGCAAGATGATGCTGTTTCTTCCTCCGTTGTTCAAGAGAGAGAAACTGGCGACTGCAAGAGGGATTCCATTATACAGTAGCCTAACATTGTCATTTAATATGTCAACCGGGATCACCGGTGAGGTTATACTGCCATAGGAATGGGTTAAAGATGAGTTTCTTCTTTTAAAGTTTCTCTGTATAGTGCAGGGGGGCTGTGATATTTTAACTAGGATAACAAGTTTCCTTCGACAACTCTTGTGGCGGCTAGAATGTGCGAGCCGTCCTTTTCATGGACGGCGACAAAATGGAGTGCCTTGCCAACAGAAAAAAAATTTGGCCTGAAATCAAAATGTGCCATCTGCCCGAGAGCCTTGTGTCAGCGCTTTGGCCTTATCGCACTGTCTAGCAGATCTCTGTGATCAAGACATGGCTGCAGCAGAAACAGTAGGCGGAGAGACAGGCAATCTCGGCTCGGCCAAAACCGCCTTTGATGTGAACCGCGGTGTCCGCCTGTTCGCGCGTGTTGTTTTTGTCCCTCGTGGCGTCGCCCATGCCGTGACTGCTGAAGAAAATATGCGTCTTTTGTCCGACGTTCAAGTCGGAGATCTTGCTGCAGACCTGATCAATGGGATGGGAATGGAGGGGGTGGGTGTCCAAATGTTGACTGTATGTCTCACTGCTCGTCAGTGTCGTCATTGCATGCTATGAGAATATGCTGCGGGCTGTCTATGACTGTCTGTGCTAATGTTGATTTTAGTGGCTGTAATAATGGATTTGCTTACGGACACAGTAACATCCATCCCTGTGTATAATAAAAATATTTATTTTAGTTATTGTCCCTTTGCCACCACCTTGCCATGACTCAACATACAGGGGGCAGATATGAACTGCGTAGACTGACAATTCAAAGAGGAAACCATGTTAGGGGCACACTTCATATTTACCACCATCCACGACAGCAGTGCCCCTGGAAACGTTTGTCCTCGGCCCAAATAGTGTTAGTCATCTGGAAAAACAACAGCAACACAGAGCACATTATTGCATTTTCGTTCAGAGCCGGCAACACAATGCTGACAGAGACGGTGCTGTTTTTTTCCCCCCCTGAAGCGACGAATAGACTCAGCCGAACATAAATAACACTTCTGAATCACTGAGTTACTGCTGTGTGTTATCCGGCTTTTACCACCCCAACCGAGGCAATTACAGCACAATCTCAGGGTGTAAGGGTTTTTTACCCCCCCCCCCACCTCCCTTCGCTGAACTCCTCGGGGGAAAAAAAAAAATACCAAAAAAAAACCCTAAATCGTCGTGGTTAATCTTGTCAGAGGCATTTGGCATAAGCCCGTTATATTTCATTTCAATATGTGAAAGAAATCCCACACTGCCTTCACATCTTTACATCTTCTTCAGCTCGTGTTCAATTCAATTCAGCTTTATTAATCCCCATGGAGGAAATTGATTTAAAGGAACGAAGAGTGCTTCAGACAACCATAAGATAACAGACATAAAAAAAACTGAGCGAGAGACGGAAGGAACGGTGCATGAGTCCAAAAAGGCAACGAGCAAGTGCATTTTCAGAAATTTCAAAGTCTGTGACCAGAGTCATCACAGGCAGGCTAAATTATTTAGAGTATCAGTCTAGTTTTGACGAGTTCTGTCTTCTAGGGTGTTGTAGGGCTTCTTCCCATCTGCAGCTGGGTTTCTCAAAAGGTACAATCCATTCAAGACCAAGTATCACAATGGACTCTGTGTGTGTTCATGGTTTATTTGGTAAAAGTTCCATGTATGAAAAGCCGCCGTCGTTAAAAAGACAAGAGTTTTACTCCGTGCTTGTCATCCCAGATAGTCTTTGAAAGAGAGATAGATTTTTTTCTCCTCTTTTCACATCATCTCTCTATTTCCACCCGGGAACTCGTTTGCGATCGGTGACGGTCACACGTCACACTTAGGATGCAGTGGGTGTGAATCCGGCTCGTCTCTTCTGTCACTTCTCTGACTCACCATAACATCACATCCTCGGACTTCCTAAGAAGTACAAGAAGGTGCAATCTCTTAACAGGTAGCAAAACTTTTACGGTCCAGTGGTGCTAATTGGGGATCAATACTCCAGCTTATTTATGATTTTATGATCGTAGAGGCCATGTTCAGCTTTAATTGAGTCTTTACACAGCGCCGCTGCACTAATGTGGCCGTGATTAAAGAGATATCGACTGGTTGATGCAATGCTTTTGATGTTCAGCGTGAAATCAAAGAGCATCTGGTATGATGCGTCTATCAGTTCTAGTCCAACAATAACCCTAAACAGCTTTCCCGGGCCACCTCGGGCCAGGAGTGCAAAGACAGTCACCGATGAATATTTAGATAGATTTCCTGCATCAGAGTGGTATTCAAGATATTTCAGTCTGAACAATTTGCCCGAATGTGACGTCAACCTGTAATCCAACCAGCTGAATTAATATTTAAGAGCGCGTCAGTAGACTAAGGAGGTTCATTAGTCTGAGTAGACCGAGCTCGCATACCCGCCTGGACCCACTTTTGAAATTTTTTTTTTTTTTTTCATACGTCAGTTGCAAGTGGCAGGGTGTCATGTTATACATATAAAGAGCAGCTCTGTTGGATGGGCGCTATAAACATGATGAAAATTTTAACTAACGTCACAGGAGAGCTAAAACCGCTACACTGAAGTCCATTTATTTTTAGTGCTAGAGGGCACACCGAGTTTAATTTGGTGTATGAAAATCATTTCCACACCAAATACCACTCTTGTAGTTCCAAGTCTTGATTGGTGTGAGCTCAAACCAACACAATTTTACCGTTTTTGATTTCTCCAAATTGCAGTCGCTGCTCTCGAAAACACTCAACACAGCTCCAAACTCGTCATTCTTTTGCATGACTAATTGTAAAAAAAAAAAAAAATCACACATTTTACCAAACTACATTTAGCATTTTTCAAAATGCTACAAGCAAAAACATGAGACATAAGATTCAAATTTCAGTTTAATTTACTTTTATTTCACACTTGCGCTCAATTCCCGTCGTATTGATGCCACCTGGGTCAGTCAAGCAAAGCGCAGGTGGTAGTAATTGTTCACATGCCAGTCAGAATAATGTATAAAAGAAGTCAGCACTGTAATGTAGAGGTCAAAGCTGAGGAGGAGGAAATACAGCGACAGCATTAGTGGTGTATAAAACTTTCATTTTATTACTTAGCGGCAATATTTTGTAAAGCATGCACACACCATTCCCTACTATCGGCACAGACCAACCACTCCTACTCGCCTTCTTCTATGTCTTCCAGTAAAATGAACTACAAACCGCTCACTCTGCCACCTACTGGCAGGTGCAATAAACCTGGAACTGACCAAATAACTACACGCCACAGTATATTATTAAACAAAACATTGAAGGGATTGGGCAGGTATTAAAAAAATACCTTTTTACAGGTGCTACAATGGCAAACTGTAGATATGCTGCATTGCAGCCTAGAGGGAAAAAAACAAACAAAAATAATGTAAAGAAAACTAGGATTAAAAAGGAATGAAAGGCACTAGACAGAGGTCATGTGTAGTAAAACTAGTTTTCAGCCGGCGGCCCCAGGAGGTGTTAATGTGTGACGATTACTCTACTACTTAAAAAAAAAAAGAAACAGAGTGGGCAGTTTACAATGTTTTGGGGAGGATGGGGGGCTCGAAATTTTCATCAATTCCTGCTGTTTTACCACAAGATAACATAAAAAATATTGCAAATTGCATTGCAATTTTTGATAAAAAATTTTGCGAAAACAATCAGAAAACAACTCTGTAAAATCCTGGTGGGACTGACTAGAGGAAGAGTTGGAGGAAAAAGGGGAGATAGAGGAAGAGGTAGTGGTGAGAGAGGCAGGAGCCAAAGACGAAGGGTCTCAAATGATTTGAGGGACACGGTTATTGACCGTGTCATTAATGGAAGACTTTACAAAGAGAGTGCAGCCTAATGTGAGCAGGTCCACAGTGGCCTCAGTACAGTGTGTTCCACAGTGCAGGACAGTGTGTTGTAAATTGTGCTCAGCGTACATTCTCCTCTGTACAGTTTGCTGCATTATCGTGTAGCGTGATCGTCTTGTATAGACAATCAAGTCTACAACATTCAGCACATCAGTTCGGCCACAATTGATCATGTCCTGAGGGAAAAATGAAACAAGTGTGAGAATGGAAGAACCAGAACTGACCAATTATGGCTGTCTGGGACAATGTCCAATTCCACCACTCACTACTAGTCCTGAGTGGTTTGAAGCCCACCCACGTTTGGTCATGGTATTCCTTTCAGCTGATTTTCCTTTTCCCAAACCCATTGAGGAGTTTATTTCCTATTTTAGATGGAAGGTCTATATGAATGCTACCCATATGAGAGGGCAGCATCTCTCCAGGGCCCCGTTTCACGAACGTGGCTTAAACAATCCAGGATAATGTGACGCAATCAAGCTCGGGCTTTCACAAACGTGGTTTACGATTTGATTAGTCAATCCAGTATTCAGTCACCTCGGGTAACTGCTCGCGCCCGCTCTGCTATAAAGAGGAGATTAATTGCACTTATCACACTTATATGGACACAAGACGAGGCGAGACTGCTGTGTGAAGGATCACGTGACATTGACAAAAACAATAATGTAACCTTTATATTGCTTTTATTTAGTTTTGTGGTTGTAGACTTCCAAAATCAAGAGAAGGAAAAACAAGAGAAGGTTATTTTTTCCCCCAGCTCCACAGAGCAAAAACTCATTGAGGTTTATTAAGCAGAAATAGAAATCTTAAGGAGCGGCTAGATTGAAGGAGGAAGCCTGGCAGAGAATTGCAGATAAATGAAATGCATGAGAAGACTTTTATTCACTAAAGAGTGTGGCTAATTTAATCCTGCTAATTTTTTAAGTGGTGGTATAGGCCCCTAATATTTGGACTCTTGTGCTTTCTGGTAATGTCACCATACTGAAATATTCAAAATGATATTATTTATAATGACATCCCAGGGCACCTGGCAGTGGTATCAAAAGGAACTGGCAGCAAGTGGAAATCAAATATAAAAATATATTGCAAACGGGTCGCCTCTTTAATGCAAGTCTACATTTTCAACTAGGTGATGTCCAAGTACGTGGTTAACCTCTCAAAACGATCTTAATGTAGCCAACAAGAGGAGGACTGGGGGGGGAGGGATCGCCAACGGTTCATAAAAATGTGCCGGCCGTGAAGACGCAGAGTCCAATAACGGCGTCTCTGTCACCGTCGGGGCCGAGCTTCGCTCCGTGGAGTTTGCAATGTGCCTCCTATTAATTGCTGGAGGTGAATAATTCCCTCACGACTAAATCGGTAGCGCTCATAAAGATAATTATCCGAGGGTGCCCTGAAGGATCGTGTCACTCTCTAAAAAAACATGTTCCCTTCTAACTGCTGTTTGAATGTATGTGATTTCACTGGGTGGCTTTTATATGTTCAAATTATCCAGTTTACTTGAGTTTAAAGCTGCTTTTTTTCCGCAGGTTTGGCCTTAAGACACTGTTGCCACTGTTGTGAGCTTGCTTTGTGAAATGGACATTCCTGGGCTTATCCCAAACCCGGTTAACTGAGTTAGCCACGAACAGGACCCAGGCCATGGAGGAGGCCTATGGTGACATAGAGGCCAATGCATGTTTGTGTTGTTTATTTCTGTTTTTTTCCCCTCAATGTATTGCCAGAGAGAACATCAAGTACGGTGTGGATGAAATGCTCTGGCCTGAAAAAGAAAACAACAAGTGGGTGATGAAAAAAGTGAATGGTAGCTACTGGTTGTTTTGAATCCAATTGTTAGATGTCGCCTATACCATCACATTTCTACATGTAAAGTTATGAAGTAGCACACTCAGTATATCCAAAATGCCATTGGACAGATACATAAGGGAAAAATGTTTCATCAATAGTATTTGTGTGGGTATAGTTCAATATGTGTTCTACTAGTTTACCTGGCAGGAAGGCAATCCTTTTTTTGCAGTGGGATATAGACTTTATAAAATGTATAAGGCGTTTGGATGGCTGTGTTAAGCGTTTTTGAGAGCATGGACCTTTTTAGTTTGGAGAAATGTGCCAAAACACTGGAGGAAAAACTGTGACATCCAAATTAGCCACGTTTCTATATAGGTCGTTGAGTTCCAGGGAGCTTTGTTCAACCAGAGTTTCCATTACATTATGATATTTTTCTCTGCTCTACAAATGAAAACAGACTTCATTTAAACCGGCATTGGATTGCACGGTATTGAAATGTTCAACAAGGACCGTTTAGGGATCAAGGAGTCACAATTTAATTCCACTACGCATGACTCATGACCCACGGGCTTCATCAGGCTCTTATGAACCTTTTATATTGCTTGCTTACACAGCCTTTGATTTGTCATGTCATTTAGAGCTTTATGCTAGGCACCCTATGGGCCCTGTTTTTGTGAGTCAAGACGCAAGCACAGGAACTAAATGACGGATGAATGCTGTTCACAGAAGTTTGGCCATTTAGTGACCGAAGCTGCTACTGCAGCAGCGGAGCACCTGAGACTTAGTTGGAATAGGAGGAATAAATTAGCAGTAGGTGTGGTAGGGGCTGGCGTCCATAATGGCCACTCAAATAAGCTCCTCACATTCCCTTTAAAAGCAGTGCACACCCCGCTACGATGCACTGACAGCTTCATAATGGATGAAGGAGAGTCCAGACCGGCTGCACCAAAAAAAGCTTCTCACACGTCTCTTATTTTGGAGGTGAAGAGTCACAAGGCCCCCCAAACATGCTACCAAAGGCAGGTCCCTCTCTAAGTTGAATGTTGAGTTGAGTTTCCGCAGATATTGAAATCCTTGTATGTTGTAATTAAATTGACAGTCATGGCACTATAAGTTATTATTTTTCGAAACAATATATTTACTTGTTCACTGAAGTTCGTTTTGTGTTATAAATGTCAGAGAAATTTTTCATGTGTACTGAAATGAATTGCACTGGCCTGGCTGTGTGCCAATAATGTGAAATTGAACCAAATTCAATCTCAATTAAGACCACATTGAGACATTAGTATTAAACTGAGGCCTGGAAATGTATTCATATATTATCTTTTGATTGAACTAAGCAAACTAATGATCCTCGACCACGTCTCATGTAACCACTGACATATATTGCCCTAATTTCATACTGGTACAGATCAAGTGCAGTGACCAGTGTTGGTCATGAGCAGACTTTTTTTCCCCCGCCAGGTCCCATTCAGTAATTTTGTGGCTCGCAATGACATTGCTTGTGCCGAAATCGGTGGGGGAACGCACTAGAGGTGAGTGGCAATCCAAATCGGGGTGGCACAGTCCAGTTTTGGTATCAAAAACTACAATTGCGTGGCGTCCTGGTTCAATCGATGACTAACTGCAACCTTTTTTAGCACTTGAGTAAAACTACAGGCAACCGACAAAATAATGGAAACACATTTTATTGTCCGTTGTATCTGCACCTGGTTATTGTGTGAATGATTGTCTTCCAAAATAAAACTGTCATTCAACTTAGAAAGGGACCTGCCATTGGTAGCATGTTTGGGGGGCCTTGTGACTCTTCACCTCCAAAATAAGAGACGTGTGAGAAGCTTTTTTTGGTGCAGCCGGTCTGGACTCTCCTCATCCATTATGAAGCTGTCAGTGCATCGTAGCGGCATGTGCACTGCTTTTAAAGGGAATGTGAGGAGCTTCTTTGAGTGGCCATCATGGACGCCAGCCCCTACCACACCTACTGCTAATTTATTCCTCCTATTGCAATTAAGTCTCAGGTGCTCTGCTGCTGCAGTAGCAGCTTCCGTCACTAAATTACCAAACTTCTGTGAACAGCATTCATCCGTCATTCAGTGCCTGTACTTGCGTCTTGACTCACAAAAATAGGGCCCATAGGGTGCCTAGCATCAAGCCCTAAATAACAAATGAAAGGCTGTGTAGTCTTTATGGCATGTAGTCAAGAAAATTATGAATTGTGGTTATGTTTACCATATAGTTAACTGATACCAAGCCTATTTACCAGGCCTAAATGTAACACCTCAGTGGGCGTGGTGGCATTTTATCAAGCAACATAACGAATCTTTCAGTAAAATATTGAACTTCTTGACTACGTTTCTACAGGTCTCATATAACTAACATATAGCGATAGGCCTGTGGAGATCTCAGGGCTGGTTCATCAATCCTAGCAGTTAACTCCTGAGTTGTGGCTACTTCCAGAATGAAGAGAAGGTGTTTGTCTGCTAGCCTGGACCTGTGGGATGATTTGCTGACCTTCATCATGGAGAACATTTGTTCACTCAGACAGGTACTTCTGGACACGCTCGGCACAAGGCAGACGTCGTCTCTGGAATTAAATGGGCAGACCTGGCCCTCTGTGTCCTGTAGCACTGTAAGTCATACGCTTCTGTGTCAGTATTCTGCCATACTCTGCACAACCGTAAGTGATGGGTTTTATTCCCAAACTATAACATACCATTTCAGAAATAAAATGCTACCCAATGTTCATTGCTCTAGATTTCAAAAAATACAACTGATTAAGTCATTTTTAGTTTCTATTTTGTATGATAAGGTCTTAAGACAACTAATAATGTGAATGAGTTGTGCTGTTGTCCCAGGAATCATTTTAGAGGTGTAGCTGTCAGAATTTGCAAATAATTGATGATCTTATTTTAAAATGAAACCTAGGTTTGGTTAAGGTCATTCTACTATGTGCACATATTGCACATTTTGGAAAATGGTGGTGATTGTGCTTGTCAAGTCAGAAAGTTCTCCTGTTGCATTTGGCTCTCCCACAAGCAGAGTTTTGTTTGGGAGGCTTTCACTGTATTGTGCATATTCAAGATCACCTGTTTGCGTTCCTGTAGTTTCACGTTCAGGGCTTTAAGATGATCCAGTATGCCACACTGAAAAGCTAAAGCATATAACCACCTATCAAGCTTGATGATGGCTTCTCTTGCAGGCCATGGAACTGTCCATATACTCATTCATACAGTTACAAGAGTGTGAATCCTTTTGCATTTTTCTGCATAAAATATGGTCTGATCTTCATCTAACTCACAACAATAGATAAACACAATGTGATTTAACAGGTAACTGGTTTTAATTGGCCGGAATCACTTCCTGGAAGAAAGAGCTTGGAAGATGTAGTGGCCAGGGTGGGCAGGGTTGACAATGGTCTCGTCTATTCACTTCTTGGACCTGGAGGTGTAGAGGTCCTGGAGGGTGGGCTGATTGCAGCCAATCGTCTTTTCCGTTGACCAGATGATTCATTATAGTACGGTCCTCTGCCGTGTGGTGGCAGAAAGTTATGGAGGAGGTGAGTATGGACTCAGTCATGGCCTTGTAAAATTGTACCAGGTTATATACGAATGGAAGAAATTCAGCTCCGTTGCTACTCTCCCTAGGAGTGGGCGTCCAGCAAAGATCACAGCAAGAGCACGCTGCATAATGGTCAAAGAGGAAACAAAGAACCCTGAGGTAACAGCTCAGGATCTGCAGGCATCTCCTGACCTTTCTAACATCTGTTTCCACGAGTCCACAGTAAGACAAACACTAACCAAGAGGGGTGTTAATGGGAGGTACACAAAGGTGGAAACCACTGCTCTCCACAAAAAAACATTGCTGCCCATCTCAAGTTTGCCAAAGTATAACGATGATCCCAAAAATATCCATGAACTGAAACAGTTCTGTGAGGAGGACTGGTCCAAAATACCTCCTAACCATGGTGCAGGTTTGATATGCAACTACAGGAAACGTTAGGTTGAGGTTATTGCTGTTAAAGGAGGTTCTACCAGTTACTAAATCTCATGGCTCACCTTTTTTGTAAACAAATGTTTATTTGTTAAATCATTGTGTTTATCTATTTTTATGGATCAAGATCAGACCATATTTTAGGAGGCATTTAAACTGGAATGCAGGTAATTCAAAAGGCTTCGCAAATATTTTCTCACAACTGTAGAATCCTCTTTGATGTCCCTGATAGGTGGGGTTGCTCTGTAGAGGTGAAAGCCAGGGATTAACTCACTCAGCTAGGTCTCAGAAAAAACAGGGAAGGGAAGTTTGAGAGGGAAGTCCTCCTTTGTCTTGATCAGTAGTAGCGGCTTGTCCAGGTTGTTGCACAGAGAGTAGAGATTTGCGAGGAATATTCCCGCTAGAGGCATGCGTAATCCTTTGCCGAAAGTGCAGCGGGTGCCCCCACTCACTTACCTCTCCTCCTGCGTGTCAGTCTGAGTTTGAACTGCAGTACTCTTGATCAAGATGTCCATGATATTTGACAGATAATTTGGAGCCAGATTGGGTGGCGCTATCTGTTCAGCGCTGAGGAGTTCCTCGCAGACAAGACACAACAAACAGAACAGGTAGATGCAACACACTTTGGCAGCCGTCCAGAGCGGCATCTTGAAATGAATATCAAACACTAATAAAGAGAGACTGTAATTAAATCCTTGAATAGCTTTTGGGACTCTCAACCTTCATGAAACCCATTGAGCCATTGCCACTGAACCGTTACATAATCTAGTTGACTACTAGTTTAGTTTTGAATGATTTCCATTACAACTTGAGGCCAAAATGAATGGCAACAATTTCCGTGCTGAGTATTGAGTGCAGGACTGAAAACTGCCTGTTGTTGCTAAAGTCTCCACAAAGGATGGGATCTAGATGACATTGGCACAACAGGCAACGCCTGAGAATTCTAGCAGCACAATATGAAACCAATATAGCAAAATGTATGGATAAACTGCACAACACTATTTAAATATAGCCTAGTATTGCACACAGTCAAACAGAGCCTTGTTGCCGTGAGACGATGATTATTTCATCAGAGATTGAGCGAGCGAGCATGCGAGAAAGAGGGAGAGAGAGAGAGAGAGAGGCTTACGCACCAACTGTTTTTAAGTGCAGTAGGCTAGAGTACTCTCAAGACCAGTAGCCTACAGGTCATTTCTTTTTTAATTCAATTATTTTGCCTCTTAGTAGTGACAAACACCAACGCTCCATGACACAATGGAAATGAGAACCAATAGCTACACTACACTCTTCTAGGCCACCATGAAATTGTATGTTTTTCCTTTTACTGGTTTATTTGCTTGCAATTATCTAACCCAGTCCCGACCCCTCCTGCCCTGCAGTACACATCAGCCACGTGCAAACTACCAAGAGCGAATGTTTACAGTTGTTCCTTTTGTATGCTTTGGGCTAGACATGAAAAAACATAATTATGTCAAACCAGGAGGCTATCGTCTTTATGGACTCCATTCATGCCTTTTCCCCTTACAAGCGGAGCGTGATAGCTGCAAGCCGCTCTCCTCAGAAGTAATTTTGTTTGAACTAATGAGCGGAGAGCGGGGAGCGGCTCCACGTTTGGTTTTAAACACCTTTGATGAATGACTCCTGTCCCAGTGGCTTGTGCTGTCATTAGCTTGACACCAGATAGAAGTGAAGTCCTAAAAGAAAATGGAAAATTGATTTACCTCAATTTTCATCCGGAGCAAATAGTTCATCCCCGTAATCCCACGCGACAGTGCACAGAGCGATTAGAAAACTGTGAGCGAGTGCTTCCTGTCGCGGTCGTGTGGAAAAGACACCGTTCTAATCAGCAGTTACGCCGACGTTTCACTGTGCCGCACCAGTATTAATAAAATATGAAAGACAAACACCAAAGAGTCCAATTTGGGCGGTTTCAATGGGACTTATTTGGATGGGCAGCTCTGTTCTCTGTCCTGAGCTTGAGTGCTCCCCAACGTTGGGGGATTCATGACAAAGCATACCAATATTTGAGTTGAATGCATCGTCTAGTGCACAATACAGGGTATATTCAGAATAAAGAAAACACCAATGTCAGGCTCTACTGCTGCGAGGGGTTCTAGTGGTATGGTATTGGTGTGGGTTGCATTTCCTGACATGGTTTAACTGTAACTGTATTCTGTACATCACCAATAACACTTGAGTGAACACTTCCCTGAGAATAGAAATGTTTTCCTGCAGATTGGAGTCTTGAGTTATGTATCATTTCTCGGAGGCAGAGCTTCTCTGGAGGCAGGAACAGTCTCAATGGTTGAGTTAAACCTCAGTGGGCGGAGGCAAAGAACCACTTTTTCTGGTTAAAGCCACAATAAGCAACTAAAACTAAAATGACAATCAATAGGATATATTACAACCTGTCTTCTGTCTACATGCCCAAAGTTCCCATTCGGCTGAAATTGACTTTTCAGTGATGTGTTTGCACCCGGAAAATAATGTTGATCCAACATCTGTGTTCAATATTATTTCAATCAGTGTTATTCAGTCATTGATTTTCCAGTAGAACACCATGTCAAGCTCAGCTCTTCTCAATCTGAGACTAAGCAGGGCTGCAGTTGTCAAGACAAATCTGCTGCTTGACATAAACACATCAATGAACGTCATCAGTCCCCCTCTCTATTTGTGGCTCCACTTTTATATATTGTATTTTATACAACTGCATGGTTAATACAATCATACTTGAATTAATGTCGAGTTGAAAGAGGTTTTATTTCCTTTTCTTGAGTTGGCGATTTTACTGGCCGGTCACCAAGGTCCTGCTGAACATAAAGCAGGGTTAATTTGATGTTAAATCAATGACTGAATAACATTGATTGAAATAATATTGAACATTGATGTTGGATCAGCATTATTTCAGGGTGCAAAACTGATGTTGAATCAATGTTAGCTGCATTGCTGCATTAACATCAATGCAGCTATTCTATGTTGAAGTGACTGCCATATATATTAATGGTTAAGTGGAGAGAAACGTGAAAGATTGGGGGAGAGAGCAGATGCAACAAAGGTCCCAGGATGGATTCAAACCCTGGTTACATGGTAGGCCCTTTAGCCAACTGAGCTACCAGGAAGCCCATTCAGCTAATTGTACTTACCGCTGGAGGTTATTTCTGCTTCTAGAGCAGCTCTGCCTCAGAGAAATGTCCCTCTTAACTAAAACTCCAATCTGCTGTTATTCTGGATGACAACAATGGTCCGCCCTGGCTGAGCAGTCTGTCAGACAGTTGTGACGCCGGTTCACAGTTAACTAGATATGAACCCAGTGGAGAAAAGAAAGGGGGGGCTGGAATAATATCTAAACCTTTTTTTATCCACGGTTACTGGAAGGCACAGATGATCAGAAACAGATTCAACATGTGTGTAATGACAAGCACTGTCCTTGCTCTCAAGGTGATGAGCTGGACCAAAAGAAAAATCATGAAAGGATATGTTATGCAACTGCAGCCTGTTTTCCAGTGGAAGCCAAATAAGCCTTTTTGGAATGAGTAACTCAATAAAACACACACACACACACACACACACACACACACAAAAGGGAAGCATTTTGCGTAAACTGTCCTTAGCATAGTAGCAGAGAATCTAACTTGACCTTCTACATTGTGGCAGCTGGCCTGATTTGAAGAAAATGGCTGTGGGTATTGTGGTGTGACTGCTACATAAGGTTGCACATTGCTCAGATTAATAGTAAACAATATTTGTATTCATTTACACTTGCTGCTCAGAATCAGAGAAACAAAACTAATTTAAAACCAGAACAATGTTGACATCTAGTGGTTTCTACACTAATCATCCACGGGTGACTACGTTTTACAGAGGTAATTGGAGGCAACCACCGCCAAGCAGAAAAATTTTGATGATTTTAAGGATTCATGTGGTTGAATAGTAACGACCATTCTACACAACAGTTTGAATTGTATTATTGTTGCTAGGAATCAAAATTAAATTGCTTCGGGGTCAGGAAAAGGCCACATATTTGCATTTTGAAATGGGCCACCACATTCCAAACACACTGGGCATCTTAATGGAGTCAGCAGAATATCTGCTGCTGTTCTGCCTCCATTAAGTCACCTAGGTGTAACCCAGCCAATACCATAGGAAATAACCTTGAACCAAAAACCCTCATAAAATAGTAGCAAATTTCTATATATAATAACGACATAATACAAATAGGAACACAGTTGTATTAGGGTTACTTCTACTTAATGTCAAATGTCTAATAGTGTGATTCCTCAAGTTGCGCATTTAAAAAATATATATTTTTAAATCAAATGTGTGCATGTACTGAACATTTTGATCAATATTAATGCAGGGTTTCAGTTGATCTGCTGGTACCCTGGTCCTACTTTCAACACGGCCAGTCTGTGATACTTGGATGCAAATTTCAGTGCCAGTAATGAAGTAGATTATGTTCTGAATGGATAAAGCCCTTTTTGACTACAGCTATCGCTGATAATGGATTCATATTCTTGTGCTATTCTACTCCCTCTGGTAAGACGACAAGACACCAAGCTCCACTGTCTGCATTCAAACTTTGAAGAAACTGAATAAAATGATAAACCAAATCCCTCCTATCCAGGCCTCCCTGTTTGCTAGGAAAATGTATATTAAAATCTTTCATTACAAAATCAGATGTCAACTGTTAAAAAAACTAAAATGTAGCCTTAACTCCTCTAACAAAATTATAGCTGGCATTAAATAAAGAGCATCATTCCAAAATGATGCTCTATATTAATGCTCTAAATTGATGCTCTAATCCCCTCCCCCCCCCTCTTTGTTTTTCACCTTATCTAGTTCTTATCTAGTTCTCCTTCTTCTATTGTTCTATTGTCATTTTTATTTCTTAAAAAGTGATTTCTGGTGTTTGCATAAATCTCATTATCATTGAAGCTGCATAATTTGAGACTTTTGCTTACCAAACAGTCACATTTTAGATAATAGGTTATATTTTAATGGTATTGTGCAACAAAAATCAGCTAACTTTCTTCTTTTCAAAATGAATAGCAATGGGCAACGAAACCCTTCAGATCTTCTCACTGCCTGGAGGCAGGTATGGTAGTGATTAAGGAAAGAGTGAACCAGAAAGAAAGGAAGAGTGTGGAGAGAGTGTACAATCACAGTGAAACAACCTAATTTTGGTGTCACCAAGATAGTCCATTTCAAAATGTCAAGTGACATCACTGATAATTTCGCTTGAACACAGCCAATACTGGTGCATACCCTCGCCCCTTTTGAAAGCTTCTGAAAAGTGTTTGTAGCTCAGGAAATGGTTTTTGCTATTATAAAACAGGCAATTGTTTATTTTGTGTTACCAACTTTACAATAAAATATGATTGGCTGAAAGCATTGTAATCTCAAGGATCTGTGTATATCCATAAGTGATGCACTCAAACAAACAATTCTCTGATAACACCTCTTCAGGAGTATCATTAGTGTTTTGTGATACAAATCATTAAGTGTTCATTTTCAGGGTTCAGACTGAAAATGAACCATGACATCCGTTTTCTGTTTATCTGTTTGGTCCCGTCAGCATTGCCTGAGGTAAGTAGTGAAATATGTAAGATATTGTTGTCAAAATCCCTATTTCAAGATATTTCTCTTCCAGTATTAGAGGAGATAGATTTCACAAGCGCAGTAGGCTATTCTTTTATCATGTCAAACAAACTTTACCTTTTCAAGGGAGAATTATGTTGGCTGTAGCCACCGCTGCTTGTCAAGACATTCCAGAAGCTATTTGTTATTCCTTGTCTGTGAGCGGGAATGACATTTCCCATTGGCAGTTGAAGCACATCCAACACTGCCCTCTGCCCCCTTCATCTCCTGTGGTTTGCTCAGCCGAAATGGGACAAAGCTCACAGGGGCTTATAGAAATTCATTGGGGTACTCCAACATAGGGGTTTTTCTGACAGATGTGGTATGGTATTGTGGGACCATGATTCCCTCTCGAGACTGGTGGATCACCTTGTTACATACATTTTACACAGGAAATGGAAGCATGGAGATAATAATACTCGCACCCAGCAGGCAAGTTAAAACTTTTTCATGCTCCCAATCCATTCAGGGACAGCTAAAGAAGAAAAAAAACAAACAGTATAGCCTATCCTACTTTGAGAGGAATGTATGGGGTGGAGGCTTTTCTACCCTTTATCATTGAAAATGATTAATGTTTTCCCATAACATGACCTATTTTACATTAGTAGTAATTTCATGTTATGTCCTTTTCTTTTTTTAGATTCATCCTGCTTTGCAAGACAAGACACATATATTTACAAACCTGGCTCACTAAACTACATGAGAAACAAACGCAATGGCCAATATAGCTGATATACAGGACACACACACACAACGCTGCTTCAATATTCAAAATAATACTTGCTTAATGTATAATTTCCAAAACTATCTGCTTCCTGAAACACAGAATGACCGGCGAGCATACAACAAGCTAGCTGGTTACTGGTACAAATACTGCAGCAAGCTAGGCAGGCTAAGGTTACAACTGAAGGCAAAGAGGCAAATGTACTTAGCTACAAACAAAACGACTCAAAAGAAAAATGCACCACATTTCAATGTTTAAAAAATAATTAGTAACTAACTTTTCAACAACAACTTGCTGTTTATCAAACTGCACACCCAGCTAAATTGCTGGCTTGCTTACCTGTCTAGCTAATGGTGAAAAACAAAACAAACAGTATTGCTTCCATGTTTAAACACCGCACTAGACAGTTGACCAAATGCTTAACGTACAACTCGCTAAACCACCTACCGGCTGAAAGGCACCTCGCCGTGCAGACTACAGTTACGAGCAGGGCCTTGGCACGCTACACCAATTAGACAAGTAGTTACTATTGCAGTTACCAACACAAGCACTTTGCACGCGCGCAAATTTCGCAATGTCCAGAATCTTGGGGCACGTGCACGTTTCAATTACACAAACCCATCCTTAGATGCTTGTAGTGGCAAGCATAAAAAAAGCAATGGAAAATTGAATTAATATACCAGCAGGCGGTCTTCCAAATCCAAGTGTTTCACAGACCACACAGCAGTTGCCTTGTTAGATGACTAATGGACGTAACATACTGTAGGTACCACAGAGAGGGGGACTGGTACTTTTCTTGTCGTTGTCTGACTTCCTGCATAACATGAGCATCATGTGCGGAGAGAGGACTCCAGCCCTCTGAGCCCAGCTCACACTCTGCCGCTAAAACATGTTTCTTTTTGCTTCAAGAGCTGGTGTCAATACCTCTTTCTCTTTTTACCTTAAAAGCACCTGACATTTCATCCCTAATGTTACAAAGAAAAAGTGACGAGACACAGACACTGGTCAGCCTGCTTGAAAAGGTTGTGCTGATAAAAGTTTGAACCATTGTGGCTGCACATTGAATTATGCATGTCATTCATTATTTATATATATATCCATGTATGAATTATTCAGTGTGCTAAATTCTGGTGTTCATTAACACAATTATCACTTAAGTGGAACATTGACATTTTATATAACAGGTCATAAATGGTTAACCACCAACAGTGGTTTCTCTTGGGACCTGCAGTCATCACCAAAAATATGTTTTTCTCTTCTGCAGACTTAACTTGTATAACCACAAGCTTTGTTGAGCTGATACCTATCCTTCTCCCCACCACTCCCTTGCTCAATGGCCTAGGAAGCGGCATCCATGGCTTGACACCAAGAACGTCCTCGTATTTGAACCTGAAAACCATAGCTCCAGACCCCCAGTAGACTCCTGCGCCATCGCCATCGAGAACCAGGCTGATTCTTACTCGGCCTACGTCACTATCAAGGACTCCAATGAACACCAAACAAAACTGGTTCATAAGAGTTTTGGTTTGATCCATGGCTTATACCATTGTACATACAAGCACGGGTGGAAGTAACAAATTGGTTATTGTAATTTAGCTTTTCTGTGTACTTATACTTTGGTTTTGAAGCCAGTAATGTTAGTACTACTTTGTTTTGACTTACAGCTAAAAATACACCCACCCTGTAGATTCAACCTATTTACCAAAATAAAATTGTGGTGTTAGGTATGGACAGTGAGCACTCCTTCCTTCTGGATTCACCGCTAGATCTTTTGCCTCTCATCCCTTTGGTATACAGCGACCACAACCAGCCCGTTGGTAAACATGAGCATGCTGTGTACAGTTCAGACGTCACATCACTTCAGGGTTTTAAAGTACTCTTGGTGCCGCTAATGTGCAAAATTGCCTAGTGCAACTTAAGGTATTATGTTGATTGATTCTAAAATCACCAAGCTAGTGTACACATTTTGCAGACGCTGTGAACATCACTAGAAAATGTCAGATTTAAAAGTGAGGAAAGAAATCAGTGAATGCCATCAGATGAAAACCACCTCCCACGCCCTCACCAAATTACGTTTAGTTCTAAAAACATCCACCCTAAGCCTGTTGGAATAAGTAAAGTCTGAACCACTTTGACATCCACCTGCCTTGGTGCAAATGTCATCTCAGCCCATTCATCACATCTGGCTACGTTTCAAGGCTCCCTTTTAAAACCTTTACGCATTCACACCGCTCCTGCAGTCCAGTTAACAGGGACTCTGATAATGACATTTCAGTCTTATTCCCATGCCTGAATCAAGCAAACAAAAAAGGGCACTAGTGAGTTTGCCCCTTACGGAGGCTCATCACTGATTCAGTAAGCACTTTCACACTTCATATCCCCTGCATCAGACACAGTAAGCCATTTTGAAAACCCATTTATTCACCTATTTGAGCAAAGTTCACATTTTCTTTTTCCTCAAGTTGCCCCTGTGGCTATGGGTTCAAGGCGACGGACATGAGGGCATGCCCGAAAACTAAATGCACAAAAGTGAACGCACATAAAACAAAAAGGGATGGAACAGACAGAAAGAAAAAAGAAAAAAAAGAAACAGCATTCAGGAGACGACTTTACAGGAATTCATTTAATCCCAAGGATTTCTGGGGATAGCTGTAGAGGGAAGAGCTCATACAAACACTGCACTGTACATACAGATTTACATTGGGTGTGGACATGATGTATGGCCACGTCTGGCAAGCCCAAGCAGTATTCTGTGCAAAAACCAGCCCAGGGCCCTGCATCCCAAGTCCAGAACCTACCCTAATGTTTGCATTTGTGAGCTCCTAGTCAACCAGGCACGTTCCAGGTAGCCTACGTAGCAGCTGGGTTAGGATCAACCAAACTGAGTGCTGTCTCGTCTACTGTTTAGTAGGGCGTAGAATATACAATGGGCTTTTGTTAAACACTACTCACGTTACACAATGGGTATTATGAGATTTGAAATGCAGACTGCAACGTAGTCAGACTGGAACGCGGCCAAGTTCAGGAGGGATTTTTCAGTCATTTTCGTCATTTTCGATGCAAATCCACGGTGGTGCGCCCCCGAGGAGGCTGGAGAGTTGGGATACAGAGTGAATGGAGAAAGGAAGAAGAACTTACATAGATTTGATGCAGCAGAACAGTTCCCCCCCCTCCCCAAATGTTGTGACCGTTGCTCAGATGGGGGTAAGAGGAAGTATGACATCACCGCCCTATTGGCTGAACAGTGTTGTGGCGCGGCAGGGGGCCATGCCGCCCGAGTCCCAATGTCGCCTGTCCCTTGCTTGTGATTTCGTAAAACCATACTTTGTTCTGATAATAAAATCAAAAGCATGAAAATAAAATGAAAGTATATATAAATCTTTCAGGTCCATTTGTTTCAATTTGTGTATGATTGGCATTTCCCCTCATTCATTCTCATTCTTCTTCGCTCTCATTCCCGTGCTCCATATCTTCTTCCCCATTCGCTTTGGATTCCGTTCTGCTGTCTTGATCATCCTCCTCGTCTGCTTGCTCTTCCTTGTCTTCTTCCATTGATGCCACCTCTTCCTCTTCCCAATTCTGAGAGGGGGAAAAACAAACACCTTAGTACTCTTGAAATGCCCTTGTCTACTGACAAAACAGGATAAGAGACTATGATAATCAATCCACAGAAGAAAAGTCCCAATACTGTCACTGAAATTGACAAAAAAACATTTTGTCTACGGTAATGTTACATTACCCCGCCTCCCCTGTGAAACTAATCCCATCCAAATAGGGCTTAAGACACGCCTTCTTCACACGTCATGACTTACGTCAGAGTCATCTGCGGGAAGACCTTCGTCACCAGAAGCCTCATCTTCATCTGATGATTCTGTAAAGGGCAAGGGAAAGAAAAAAACAAATTAATCAGTTGGTGATGCTGCAGAGACGTATCTAAAAACATTTCATTACATCAATACCAGCACAAAGCCCGTGCAAACACACCAGCTTGAGTAGAGACGTGAGGGGAAAGACGAAAAAACAAACAAAAAAAGAAACACCAAAAAGCACCTCCCGTGTTGAAGAGTTGTTATTTATTTTATATTCAACGGGAGAGAGAGTGTGCTGGTATTTGCATTTCAATACCACGGCGGGACCGTTTTGGTTATAGTGACTCTGGTCAGGGAAAGAGGAATGTCTATGATTTGCTGAGGGAATTTGCCCCTATAGGTCAGCCAGGCAGCATCTCCTGCAGGCACAATGAGCCTTGTGCTATGATACAATCACAGATAATTTATTATTAGTATTAGTATTATTCAGCAATATCTCAACTGTTAATATGCTTATATAGAACAGGCAAAGATTATCATCAATAAAATGTAACTATGTAAAATAGTAATTTATTTTTACTGCTTGAGAAAATACATGATGCAAGGGATTGATTTAATTAAAAGGCCCAGTGGTGAAGGGATATGTATTAATTGATTACATAACTGAAGTCACTGAGTTAAAAGGTAAATTATCTTAACAGTGTTGTCGACTATTTAAAACGGGTAGCCCCATTATTTGTATCGCCTCTGGGTGATTACTTTGCATTTAAAAAAAAAAAAGGGGCCCAATTGAAACCCTGCGACTCAAAATGTTAAGGTTTTCTGGCAGGAGCATTTTTGCAATTTCTCTCATTATTATACCAGCTGCTACAATGTGAACAGGTGAATGAAACCTGACAAACATGAATTCAACCCCTTCCGGGCAGCAACCGATGAGATTACAGAACATTTAATGCTTGTAATTGAAACTGATCTACTGACAGAAGTTGCCTTCTGTTTGAAACAGGAAATCTGCAGCGTCCACAGAGGACTGTAACAACTTCCTGCTGGTCAGCTGCCCTTTATGAACTTTTAAAAAACATGAACCCTCACAACCTCGACCGCCGGCAGGGGTATTGGAATGCGAGGCCCAGCTTAATTATTTCATGAAAGCCAATTTTCTATGTGGTTCAATAAAGCGTATTATACAGTACGGTAATGAGAAATGAGAGCGAACAGAGCAGGGCCTTGTTGTTCCGCTCAAAGGGGAGGATCTGAACGCTGCCAGTCGGGTTGCCAGGCAACAGGAATCTTGTTTGCGTGCGGTGCATCATCAAGAGTGGCTGCACGGCAGGCAAAATTGCCTTCATAAATCTTTACCAATTCAGTGCACACTTTCTGAAAAAGCATCACCAATGGTTAACCGTGCACTGACAAAGATAATGCCAGTCAAAATAACGAGACAACAAAACTCTGGTAGGGTAGCAATTTCAACAGAGCGTCAATATAACTTGTTGCATTCCAGCGGGCTCAAGGAGCCACTCCAGACAATCATGGGTCTGAAATATCCTGCGAGCTGGCATCAAAGAGAGCTTGCTGATTCACAGGCCCAATCAACTGCTCAACTGTTGTTCCTACCAGCCAACAGATGCAGCAGTACATTCCCACGACTACTGCTCACCTGACCTCATTTTCACTGCGATCGGTGGAGGTAGTGATGGTTCAGTTTTGATATGCATTGGTTTTGCAGCACTTTTGAAATTTGAATACCGCCACTGGACTCTTACTGGGGGGTGGGGGGGTTGAAGAGCCAAGGCACCAGAGAAACAGAAGGTAACTGGGACTGAACAAGAATGAGGGAGATCAAGGGAGGAACCCACACTTACCCTCCTCATACACCAGCTTAGCTGTGTGGTCCACGTCTGTGACTGTCTGGCTGCTGTTGCTTGTCGCCACCTGGTGGTCAAAGGGAAGTATGGCATTAAACAGGGAGCCTTTGCAGACCTACTATAGATGCATCCAAATTTCGTCTAGAGAATCATAATGGTGACTTGAAAAGACTTTATCAAATTAACACGGGTAAGCCTACGTCATGTGTACCTTAACAATGCTAGGCAACAAGGTATGAGGTCTAAATACAAGTAAATTATTAATTCATAACTTCAAGTGTCATCTCTCCAAATACTCCCCTAATCCTTAAGTAGACAAATAACATGGCCTGCTAACTTTTACTCAAATATTTATTTTGGTCCTTCACAAATTGGAGTAGACTGACAGACTAGCATGCTGACAAACACTGACATCTACAGTTCCTGTGGTAGGATGAAAGATCTGCCGTTTGACTTAACAAAATTTGGCTCACAACTTCACCACGTCCAACTTTTAAGCGGGCTAACGTTCGAGCACTTTTGTAGTAATATACAGTATAGCGGCCCGTTTAATCCTCTGAGATGTTCAGTTTCAGATGGTAGTAAAAAAAGTAAAGTAAAAAGTAAAAGTAAAGATCTTCATGATACGTGCAACAAGTTTTAACCAACTTATTCCAATCAACAAATCCATTTAAACTTTGTCAGCACTGTAAAATTGAACATTGAACCAGTGGAAAATTGCACAGACCCAGTAGCACATCTTTCAGTGCAGCTTGGATATAACTGCAAGATCATGATAAATAGTAATCCAATTTAACATTGTGTTATTAAGAAATGCTTACCGATACATATTTCCTGTATACACACATTTAAATCAAGCAGCCAGAAGTAACTCGCACCCAGAACGCTTTGTTGAGGCCTTTTAAAACACAAAGATACGGTGAACAGTTCTGTGCACAACAAGACATACCTGTGTCATTAGTAGGTACAGTTTACCATGCAGCTTTGTTAGCTTGTGGAACATCTTCACTCTACTTTCGATCATGTGGTAGAGCACTCCCAGTTGGGTGACCAGGTCTGGCAGCTGTTGGATACACACATGGATCAGTTCACCATCAGAAAGCACATTCAGAAGACAAAACAAATCAAAACAGGAACTGTTGATTAAAATGAAGATTAAAAATGAGTATGTGTAGAAAGGGAGGTCCCTACAGAGCAGCTCCTATTCCAGTAATTGCCAAAACCAATTGCAAAAACCAATTATTACTTCCAGTCTAAATACCTATTTTAAGTGGGCACTGGGCTTCATAGGCAGCAAAACAATTAGCCACAAAAGGACAACATAAGAGCACTTAGGAGGAAAAGCAGCAACTACATCTCACAATATTTTATTCTTTAATACATTGTCGTAACGTCTCAGTTTGATTGTGATACTCTGCAGTACAGAATTACTAAAGTCAAGCAAATTTACATAGAAATGTTGCCATCTTCAGAGAGGACATTTGTAGTTCAGCATAAAACAGTTGCTCAATGTAGCAATCAACCCAGAGTAACATCACAACAGAATTATTGCATCCCTTGAGATACAGTAATAAAGTGAATACTGCATGATACAGCATTAGATCCTAGCACTGAGTATACATTTTAACCTGGTTAAAGAGATAACCGCATGCAATCTGTGATCTCAATGAAAAAGACGACATTTTCCTTTCATGCCATTTGTAGAGCGGACTCACCGAGGACAGGTATGAGGTGTGATGCATGAGTACAGCCTTGAGCCACCGTACCATGAGGACCGCCCTGTAGGGAGGAGCAAAGGCATATACTGTCAAGTGTCTACAACATCACACATCAGCATCTCCTGATAAAGAGTTGAGACGGTTTTCTATTAGCAACGTCACAACTACATGTGCAACGGCAGCAGGATCGCTAGATTGTGTCCCCTGTATATCCAAATCAAATGAATTAAGTGACTGTTTTCATGATGAAAAATAAAAAAGGGGCAGCTCAAACACTACAGGTCTCTGGTGTGTGTGTGAAGATGACAGCTCTATGAACCTTCATGTTGAGATAAGCCAAGTAAGTGCTGAGTTGAACTGTGAAGCTTTTACTTACGTAAAAGGATGCCCCTGCAGCCTTTTCGTGAGCTACAAAAGGAGATAAAGGACTGGATAAATAATTGGAATAAATCCATTTGACAGTTCATAAAAACATCTGGATAGGTTAGTACAACTCAAGAGAATCTGGGGAAAGGCTGGTATCCCAAGCAACCAATGAACCCATCAATAACTCTCTAGGATGCACAAACAAAAACGTCACCTCTTCCACCAATGGCAAGACAGCAGGAAGAGGTAACCGAGCGACTGTCTTCTTTATCACAAGGTCCTTGCGGGTCTGGAAAACTTTCTGTCGGGGAGAAAGGAAACAATTTAGCAAGTTGCTACGATTTAAGATATCCAAAGTCGAGGCTGACATTTACAGCAAGACGAGCTGGGTTCAAGTCGGGGCAGGTCTGGCTGGATTTCTCATTAAATTGTTATGCTTGGATACAAATATTGATTTTTTTTCTTCTTTTTTTGAAAATTCTGAGCAATTTCACGCCATTGTTAGGTCTGAGTTTGCAAAAGGTTGAATTATTCAGGCTTGGTTTGAAATTTGACAGATTTTATGGGGGGGGGGGGGGGTAGCGTACTTAACCTTCTTAATAGCAAATGATCAGAATCTGTGGGCAAACGGGAATCAAACAATTTTTTTCCCATCTGGCTAAATGATTTATCTATAACTGAATGCTATATTTCAGACACAGCAGCCTCAAAGAAGCGTACTCACATTGAGGATGTTCGCGTCGCTGCTCTCCAAGCCCTGCACCAGCAGCACGGCAAAGTTGTCTGTCTGTAAAGAGGGCGCCCCCTTAGAACCTCCCTTCTCGGTGGAAAGATCGATTTCACCTAGTCGCTCCTCTATGGACATCTAGAGGGGAAGAGGTTGGTACAGAGACAGAAGAGTTTCCCTCAGGTGGGACCAGCCAGCACTTCTTGTAGCACAGTGTACGGACGGTTCATTTGAGGTGAACAGATATTGGTCAGATTAACAATGTTTTTGATTGGTTTTGATTGGCTGATCACTGGTCCGACTGACATGAGGCATCTTACCGAGACTTTCTAGTACTGTGTTTAACATGCTCTTCTTATGGCTGCACAACATTGTTGTCCTAACCACGTTTATCCAAATATAACTGCAGCAAGAAAAAGGTGTGAGGCAGAAGAGGCTGTGCCATCTGTCCAATACTTTAAACCATTTCTAATCAAGTAGGTGATGAAATTCCACACAAAAAGCCAATGTTTATTTAGAGTTGAAAACCGTGAATGATACAATAATCAAACTCTCAAAACACTGTTCAGAAAGGAGCCTGATGAAGCGTCCATGACTGCGCTGAGCAACGAATGGACGGATTCTCCATTAAAAAAGAAAAAGGCTGTGTTCAATTACTGTCAAACGGCACATGAGCATAAATGATGGATGTAAGCTTATAATGTGGTCGGGCAGTTGAAACAGATCACAGATCATCTATTTAGCATGTCTGTCGGCTGATCGGTGCAGCCCTAATTGGTTTCAACACAGAGGTCTGACAATTCTTTCAGTCAATCGTCAAAGTTAACGGGAGGAACCTCAGAAGTAGAGCTCGTGTCTGGTACATCGGAGTCTGCTTCAAGATAACGTACCTCTTTGGTGTCAGTGCCTTTTTTCCTCTTCTCTGATGCTGGTGTGGTTCCCTTGATGGGGGCCTGGTGACCGGGGAGCCCTGGGACCAGCAGTTTGCTCTTGGCACTGACAATCGGGGTTTTCACCTGAAACGGACAAAAACTCTTACTTTCACGTCTCATGCACAAAAACAGTGGGCAGCGCGTCTCTAGCATAAAACAGCAAGCATTGTCACAGAACAACAGACACTGAGATGCTATGCTGAGTTACTTTTGCAGAGGGATTTTGTTATATCAGTTGGGTGTCAGTCAATGTCGACTCTGGAAGCAAAACATATTTCTCTCCTGGCACCAGGAGATCCACTTCAAGACGTGTTGGACTGTTTGACACTGTTGCCATGTTTTCAGCTGCTTGACCGCTGCGGTCGACTGTCAAGAGCCAGACAGCAGCTCGGTCTATTCCAATCATCCTTTTAAATCCACAGGTATAGGCACTCTGCAGCTGGTGTTGAAACCAAATTTAAGCTTGCAGAACATATTTGGTCCAAGTAGCCAACGTTTAAAATTCAATATTGAATCCCACCTTTTGCAACAGTGTTGGAGTCGTATTGAAATTTCAGTG
This sequence comes from Hoplostethus mediterraneus, assembly GCA_034670385.1. Classification (NCBI taxonomy): domain Eukaryota; kingdom Metazoa; phylum Chordata; class Actinopteri; order Trachichthyiformes; family Trachichthyidae; genus Hoplostethus; species Hoplostethus mediterraneus. Next base: position 1,039,737 of record JAXDDW010000146.1, read on the forward strand.
ACAACCTCCAGCGCGCATAGGACTGGAGAATAAGAGTGAATTTCAAAGTGACCGTGGAAAAGTGAAATAAGGTCTGATGGGATTGCCCAGTCCACATAAATCTCTGCTTCCCTCAAGATGAGCTGCGGGTGGTGTTACCTTGGAGACTGTGGTTTCCATGGAGAGGGACAGGCTGGTCTGGACGTCCCGGGTCAAGCAGATGTGTCTCTCCGCTGTGTTGATCTCCTGTACAGAGGGGAGAAAGGAGGCTGATGAGGGAAGTGAACGGGGGATAATGATGCAAGTATTGTATTGAAGCTGCTTGTTGCTGATATATTGCAGATATTCAAGATGTTTAAATTTGACCCTATTCATGTCAAATTTGTATTCCAGTCAGGGTTGAAAGGCCTCTGAAACAGCATTTAGACCATCACGGGACACAAATCCTCTCCAGTGAATCTCCTACAGACTGTTCAACCTCCATCGTATCGTAGGTGGACGACCTGACTGGCCAATACCCAGCATTTTCATAAAAGACCAACATGGGCAAGTCATCACTCACACCCTGTGCTCAATTGCTCCCGAGCACTCACCACTCTCTCCATTACGGGCTGCAGGTGGTTGCCATAGGCCAGCAGCGCAGTCCGGGGGTCCGTCCCGAGGGCCGCCGCCAGCAGGGGGACAGGCACCGGGGAATCCTCTGTGCCTGACATCTGCACCGTACAGGAGGGGGAGAGGGGCTTCTTACAGGGCCTGTGGGGAGGGATGGTCCAGATGGGATCAGAACTAAACAGGAGCCAAACATGAACTAGACACGATACACTGTTGAGACTACCATTTGTAGGGACTTACCCATTTAAAAAGTGCTCAAAGAGATGCAGCTGCCCATCCTTGCACACCACTGCCAGCCTCACCGCCTTCGCAAAAGAAATCAAGCCATTTTACAGGAAGATTAAAGATTATTCTCTTGGCATTTTGCCTTTGACAGTCAGCAGTTGAGAGACAGAAATAATGGGGTGAGAGAGGTGGGACCACTGAGCCAGCGAGAGGTGTTCTTAGTAAGTACAGCACTCGGCCACTGCACCCAGTATGAATAGGACAGCACTGCTCCCTCACCTCGTCCTTGCTGTTGGAGGTGAACAGGTCGATGTGCTGCGGCTCATCTGTCAGTGTGAAGGACACCACCGAGTTCTTGTCCTTGCCATCGTCTCGCACTTGCCTACAGCGGGACATCTTCAGATCAGTACTAACAAAAAGGAGCCGGATGACGGCCGTGCTTTTTACATGATGTGTAGTAACAAAGCATCACTGCGCACTCACCATACACTGAGGAGTCGGTCGTGTGCTGCCCCGGACAGGAAATAGAGACCGTTGCTGCCTGGGGGTCGCGTGGTGGCAAAGCGCAGGGTCGTCACAGCTGTGGAGTGGCCTGTGAATTTCTAGAGAGAAAGACAAAAACCAGGAGCGGGGCAGTTGGGTCAATTCTTTTTAACTTATGTGTCGTTTCAAGGTGGTTTCATTCAGCTAAACAACTGGAAACTGGCAATTAAAAGTATTGATTGCGAAAGGAGAATGCCAGTGTCATTTAGAGTTATAGCCCATTTACTGCCGTCTACGTCTAGTTTACATCATTTTGCAAGGCATTTTTAAAATACAAACCTTCTCCTGTCAAAATAAAAATTAACTGCTGTCCCGGCTAACGATGCCCCAAATGAGAAGACATGGTTGTGACAAAGTTTGTAAGGCAACTAGTTTTTGAGGAATTATTTCCTGGCAAAGACTTCCACTTCATCCTGTGGGTGTCAGGTGATCGACAGTAAGCAGGGCTGAAGGTAATTTGCGCACCGATATGAAATCACTTGACTCTGGCAAAATGAAAAATGGAAGCTTTGACAAAACCAAATTAAGGCATCATCTTTACTGGGATGAATTATGTAGCTCAGGCAATTGTCACATCTGTGGAAGTTGTTTTTCATACTGTACAAAAATGAATGGCAGCAATTAACTTCTGACGGTAGGAAAATGAGCCTGATATCTAACTACCTAGATGATTGGCGAAAACCTAAAAAAAACATTGGTATTATCCTTAAAGAATGTAAACTCTAATAAAGTGACATGACAAATCAGTAACAGAGCATGGACTAATATCTGACCTTGGTCTCAGACATGAATGTGTGTGGATCAACTGATTCAACGACACTCACCCTGTATACTTCCTTGGTCTCCAAGTCCCACATCTTGATTATCTGTCCTGCTGAGAGCAGCAGTTTGCCATCGGGGCTCACACACAGACTGGTCACTGCCGCCCGGTCCGCCTTCCACTTGCTATATAAACAGTAAAAGATATACAAATTTATCAATCAATTTCCAGGAAAAGATGATACATGACAATGGTTGGTGTTGGTCTGATTCAGTGAAGGTTTCTCCATGATCTGGGATACGAACAAGCAGAGCATTCTACAAAGGAACCTGAAATCATTCAATGGCTTCTTATTCTCACTTGCACGGGGCACAGCTACTTTTGTTGTTCTCCCCACAGGCCCTCCTGGGTTCACAGCCGTGTTATTTGGCCAACAAATGGGCTTTACTGAGCGTCAAGTGAGGATTCATGGTGACACTGACATTTCTGATTGATAACTGCAGCACTGAGTGTGCAGCTAATAAATCAATCACTAGAGAAATGGTCTGCATGATGAAATAGTGATAATAAATGCATGACAATGTATCCTCCAACAATAAATCGTACTTGCTGGTGTATTTCAATCGGCATCTGAAGTATTGTTGCAGCTATGTGGAGTGAGAAGTTCAACTAAGGCTTGTTCGTGAGGACCTTGGGCCCTGGCTTCCACGAAATAGCTGGCCACTCAGAAGAGTTAGGGTGCGTTCACATTAGTCTGCTTTTCAAACAGCCTTTTTACATGAAAGTAAATGTGACCACAAGGGGATTTATGATGTGGACCAATGTTGATCAGATTCTCTCATACAAATCCTTTATAGTACCCCAAAAATAGTGAGGGAGAGAAGATGAGCTAGACGTTGTAGCCACGGGACGGCAAGCAAAGTGATAAGCCCCTAGCCGCTAGACCAGCAGGGCAAGACACTCCTTCCCAAACAGCAACAACTCATTTCTTATTTTTCATAGTTTTTTTTAAAAGGTATATTATATATCAGAAATTTTAATTCATCCTGACTGGCCAAGTCCCCATCCGATGCATAATCAGTTGGTGAATCACTGTTTCACACATTTAACAAGCAAAGTAACTTATGAAAATTAAGTTACTTTGCTTGTTAAATGTGTACAAATGTGTAAATGTATGGCACTAAAGTTTCTCAATCTATTACAAGCTAATGGCACTGCAACATTATCTGACTATTATACTTTTTATTGATTATTGAGGTTATGTTTCAAACTATGATGAGTCTCTGATCAGTTGGTGTCAGCACAGACAACTCACTCTAAACCGTCTTTTCATGTCACATTTCAACATGCTATTGATGTTTCTCAGAACATATTTCAGTCGCATCACATGCACAACACCAGAACATCCTATTGTGTATTCATGAAAATACACGTTTTCATAACTATACTTTTTATATTCTACTCCTTCAAGTGACATAACAACTGTTTTGTATTTGACTTAAAAATTCACAGTTTGCATGACATGTGTGTAGTACAAAAATAGACATCTGTATGTATCATCCATAACGCAGATTGGTTGCCATGTTTCTGTATAGTCAAAATATATTTTAAAAATGTGTGGGCTGGCAACACTCTCCTTAGGAGGTTATATAAAAAGGTGAATGGTTTCATTTATGCTCAACCTATGCGTTTTCTGGGGCATTGTTTGTTATTTAGAGTCACAGCATCACATCCAATACGCTGGAATTGACCAGTTCACTAACACGCTTTCGGGCATTAACTCTCGATTACTGATTCTTCCCAATTTTTGTTTCCAAGTTTTCAACAGCTTCATGCATTACAGCATCGCTTTTGTTCCTTAAAAAAAAAAAAAAAAAAGGAATAAAATGTAGGAATAGACTACACGAAACATCTGGAAACATTTAAACCGGGTCTCGGTTCCCAATCCTCATCAAAAGGCTTTCATAATCTCTTTTCCATTTCAAACATTGTTTTGTTTCAAACTATCCTATCTCAATTAAGGTAGTAGATACTGACCAGCGTGTCTTGCCAGTCTGCAGGTCCCACTCTACAATGTGTGTGTCATCTGAGCCGCTGTACAATAGACTGTCTTCGGGGTGCCACTGGACACAGTTCACACCTCCACTGTGGCCTCCATCCTGACAGACAGATCATATAATTCGAGTGATAAACGGTTCAATTATTCAATTCACTGTAGGGCATCAGTCATGTATCTCTCCTCTTACTTGGAGCAGGAAAGAAGGCTGCACAATACTGACAATATATCATACATTTTTGCTGAATATTGTGACACACTTTATTAAACATGAGAACAGATTTACAGATTTATTCTAACGTTTAAAAACAGGTGTGCGTGAAGGTGAAGAAACGCTAGTGCTTAAGATTTCCTCACTAGAAACAAAAGTGAATGTTTTCTCCTACATGCAACTATTTGTAGATCAGAGTCTGCAGAACCCAAGAATACATTGTTTAAGATGCTGCATGACACACCTTTCCACAAAGCACGCACAGAGAGTTCACCAAGGCTCAAACTCACCAGGGTGCAGTGCAGTGACCCCTTGGCTGTGCTGTAGATGAGCACGCTGCCCGCTGCTGTGCCCATTGCCAGCAGGTCCGCTTTCTCCTCCACCTGCCCTGCCTCCGATTTCCTCTTCTTCCTCTGAGGTCCCTCCTGAAACAACCCACAGTCACACCGTTAATCAGCCTATCCATTTATACAGAGGAAACAAGAATGAGTTTCAGGTCTTTGACAGTGATGACGCTTTCAACACTGGGATGGAAGAGTATCTTTACACCTATTGAGATCTCTCTACCACTAGCTGATTTTAAAGTGTTATAGCACATGGACAATTTAGGAAAAATATTATTTCAGTTATATACACTAGTTACTGAAATTCCAAATAGCCATTGGTATAACTTTGTGCTTATGCTAAAAAGTGCACATAACTAAAACAAAACTGAAATCATGAAAGATCAGACACCATCAGTACTAAAATGACAGTTAAATTAGATTTTCTATTATTTTCATTCTCATGACAAAAAAAGCCACATTTCTATTTTTCGACTAATGGCATTACTATGGCTAACAGTCTAGAATATATATTAATAGTTGATATTTACACATTGTGGCAACACTTTTATAAACCGCATCTGCAAAAAAAGTGTCATGGTGGCGTACACGCGTCTGAAGCTTGGGTGAGCTAACGCTACATTAAATATTAGGCTTATTTTTGCTACCAACGGTCGCAAATGAATGCGAGGAACTCAGCAGGGTCAGTGTAGATGCGACGTGTACTCTTTTTTAGCAGTTTCACTCCGGAATAACAACCTAAAGACACTTTACAATTTTTTTGAACAACCATGTGGGACTAACATGTGCGTTCTGCGCAGCTGTCGCAAGCTAGCTAACAAACTAGCAGCTAACGTGGCTAATTATCTACCCAACTTATCCGTGTCCGTGGCAGTTACATGGATACACCTGCATGAACACACAAAGTGGCCCTGAGCCTTTTGTTCCACCTAGTAATACTGACATCTTTCTTATTTGATCGTGTGTACTGCTTAGAAAACTTCCCATGGCTAGTTCACCCAGGCCTAACGTTAGCTAGCAAGGCAATTCCAGAGCACCCCACGTACCTTGACTGTCCGGCATGGTCCCCAAGCTATGCAAGTACAAGTGGCACTCAAATGGGCAGAAGGCACGTATTCTTGGTGAAGTGTTTTACTGTCCGTGTTCCAAATGCGAAGTCTGCCATCCTGGGCACACAAAGCTAGGTACTGTCGTGATTTGGGTGAAAAAACGCAGGGTAGCCCCAGAGAAGAACTGCCTCCATCGGCCGCCATTTCTGAAGCGCTGCTTGCATCTGCGTGGTTTAGAGAAACCACGTGTGATTCTCCACGCGCAAGCGCGTTAGCACGTTGATAACAAGTTCTTCCCATTGGCTGCCGCCAGACAACGGGCGTGTTGTCAGATGTTGCCTTCATGTGCCCCCCGTAGCACCTTCCTCCCACATCTAAAATACTAAATACGACTTGTTAGTGTATTTTACTAAGTTGTATGTTGTAAGTGTGCACAAAACTGTGTGATAACTTAAAGAAGTTGAACAAAAAGTGGAAACAGAAACATACAATACAAATTTATAAGGAATGCCAAATAATAATAGATAATCTATCACTTTTAGCTTCAGTTGTTACCATGGCTTCCAATGGCCCAGGAACATATTTTTAGTTTAATTTACTGTGAACTTTTCTGTGCAAAACAAAAAATTATAACATTCTACTCTATTTTATTCACAAATCAAAATTCATAGAGAAAGCTCCAATTTTTTAAATGTATGTACTGATTCGAAAAAATATTATAATATTTTTAACTAACATGAACAACATTTTATAGCCCATAAAATTATCCGCTATTCCTCTATCTATATATATGTATACGGTGAGCCCTATGGTCTTATTGTGTACTCATTTTAATACGCTCAATGCCTTGTTGTATGTTCTTGCAATAAAATAATAATAATATTTTTAAAAGTTATTTAAAAAATCAACAACAATGTGGACTAGTAGCTCCTCATTAGAGTACAAACACACTGTGCTTCAAAATCAGTAGTGACTGTAGGTGATAATGTAGAGATGACTGGGCTGTTATGAAATCGCCCTCTGCTGGTAGACTTAAATTACTACACTTGTCGCTCAGTTATGACGTAGATCCCATGGGTTTATCCAGCATGGCGACCAAGAGTGCTGTAAACCAGGGTTAGACGAAACGTTTACTTATTTACGGCTGGTACACTGTGATGTTAAAGGCAGTAAGTGAAATTTCAAGGATGTTCCAACCTATTCACTGTCATTTCGTATTTTCGCACGTGTTATTATTGTAGTTCATGATTTCAGCTGTTGACAGACTGATTTCTGGAATGGAGAAACCTCTGCATTGACCTATCCTTAGGTTTAACTATTAATATAATCTGAAGTTATGGCTGCACAAATGCCCTTAGGAGGGACTCTGCTCATGCACAGACTGGTGCGGATTTGTACATCTGGCCAAGGACCTCACAGATACAGGGGAGTACATCATCTATTAAAAGTACCTAAATGGACTAGGAACATGGCATTTTCAGCTGGTCCCCAGAACGGGAGTGAGAATGGGGATGAGAGAGATAACTCTGACCCTTCATCCCTGAACCCCAACTTGACCCCCAGGCAAGGGTTTCTGCTCAGGACGAGGCGACCCCTGTCCCCTCTAGAGAGGGTCAGTCGCCTGCTGCCCCAGGACTCCCTGAGCCCCGAGGTGGTGCAGCTGAGAGAGCAGGACCAGGAAGAACCCGAGGATGACGCGAACATTCAAAAGGATCACAGGGCCTTAGACGCATCAGCCTCGCGCCGCCTTAAAAGTGGACTTCCCGAGACACACACGGGGGATGGCCCAGTACTTGACGAGGATGTTCCAGGTGTTCGCGACGCATTCAACGCAGCCGTCGAGCCAAACAGTGCAGAAACTGTGGGACATGTGACTTTACCCCGCGAGGATGGGTACGCACCACCCGCTCTTCCAGGGGAGAGCTCGCTTGTGTTCGGGGAGCTGCTCGTCGCCGAGCACCGCAAGAAAGGGCGAGTGGAGTTTAGGAAGATGTTCCAGCTGCAGGAGGGGATGCGTCTGCAGAGCTGTTGGGGGACGATTGGGCATGACGACATAGCCGGGAAGCCCTCGGGCCGGTTCCTGAGGACCACCCACGGGACACCCATCCTCATACGGCGTACCAGCTTGGAGGATTATGTGCTGTATATGAAGAGGGGGCCCGCCATCGCCTACCCAAAGGTAGGACTGTTTGTAATGGAAGCCAGACTACTGCAATGTCAAGAACCTTGTTTGCCAAAAGTTTCACAAATGACCCGCTTTTTGCAACCCTCTCTCCCCAGGATGCAAGCACCATGCTGCTGATGATGGACGTCACGGAGGGAGACTGCGTCTTGGAGTCGGGCTCGGGGTCGGGGGCTATGTCGCTGTTTCTGTCCCGAGCAGGTCTGTACCCCCCTTGGGCGGCATAAAACACGACACATACAACAGAAAACGCATAAGACGCATTAAATACACACTATTATTCTGCATCTTTCACAATATTTGTTGACAATATTTGTTTTTTGATGCTCTGATCTCCAAGTGTGCGAGGATCGAATGGATGAAAAACATATAGAACAGACACGTCATTGTTCTGTTGACGTGAAAAACATCAAGTTTAATATTGAAAACACGCATGCACGCGTATTAAAAAGCCCTCTGTGCAATCAAACTTTAAATTGAATGTGCAAATGAGGAAAAATGCCGACTTTGTGCACAATAAACCTCAAGGTCAACCTTAAGGCTTGAAGTGTAATTTTGCTACAGTCGACTTTAAGCGTTCGAATGACATGTTTTGGCATTCTGGAGTACAGCTTGTTTGTGTTTTTTTTTTCCCCCCCAGTGGGCTCCAAGGGGGAGGTGCTGAGCGTGGAGGTCAGAGAGGACCACCACAGGAGGGCGGCGCTGAACTACAAGCGCTGGCGTGCGTCGTGGAGGCTGCGGCGAGGGGAGGAGTGGCCCGACAACGTCAGCTTCCACCGGGCTGACCTCTGCGCCGCTTCATCGCTCCTCGCTGGACGGGGATTTCACTCCGTCAGTCTTGCCCCCCCCTTCTGCCTCATTTTGAAACAGTAATATAGCGTTGTCAAATTGATTATGGATACCTTGGTTTTGGTTCAAGTTTGTGGCCTCACCTCTTTCCATCCCAGGATCGACGCTTCACATCCCGAGGAAAACTGTGATATTTGCGCCGATAAAGCAAAAGGATTTCTCAACTTGACAAGATCATGAGTAAAAAAATGAGGCCTGTCATGTCTAATTTTGACCAATGTCATATTTTATCCCAAAAATGCCAATTTTGTACTTGAAGTCAGTGTGGGAATGGTTGGTTGAGACAACTGGTAGCCCCCATCTCTATCTATTGTTAGTGCTTCTCAAAATGAAGGCCACGTTTCCCATCAACTCCCTTAAACTTCCTTTCCTTCCTTCCTTCCTTCTGTCCCTGTACTTGAAGAGGATAAACATGCTAGAAGTGATTTCTTTTTTTCCATCAACCTGTCACTGCCCCAATACTCATCAGAGTCAATAACAATAATCGGTGAATACCTACTGGGATGTATCAAGGTTCTGGGAACTGGATTATGTCGCCAGCTCCTGACCATGTTGTTCATATCTGTTGCAGATTGCTCTTGACCTGGTCAACCCCCACTTGGTTTTACCCGCTGTGACTCCACATCTCCACCCCGGGGCTGTGTGCGCCGTCTACGTAGCCAAGTGCGTAATGTACTGTAGACTTGAGGTGAAGTGGCTGGCATGAGGGTGTCTCCACTGTAGTATTAAGTGTAGCGGCTTCTTATCTTTTATATTCAAAGCTCCTTAAACGGAGCAGGAAATGCCCTGCTGCATGATAAGGCAATGTACACAATGTTCACTGCAAAAATGAGCCCATTTATTTTCCTTGTGCTGATCACAACAATGATCCACAACATAGATGAAAGTAAGGCAAACAAACACGACTCAAACGGAACAAAAGAAAATGGTAGGCATGATAATCAGGGTCAAAAGACTGTCTGTCTCTTTTGGTGTCCTGCCAGCAGGGGGTGCAATTGCACTGACAGACATCAATGCACACACAAACATAAAGCCAAAAGTGTGTGCAGAATTTGTCACAAGAGTCTGGCTTCTCCCCTATGTTGTGTTTGCTTGATATTGCATGAGCAGAAAACGTGCCAGCTCTCAACTCCACTCCTCTGACCCAGTATAACGCAGGTCGTCGACCTACTGGAAGGGCTTCGGTGTTCGTCGCTCCCCCTGCTGTGCGAACGCATCATCGAGGTGCCGCTCCGGGATTGGTTGGTGGCCCCGGCCCTCAAAAAAGACGGGCGGTTCTGCGCGAGGAAAGCTCCTCCCCTAGACGGAGACCGGGGAGAGGAGAACGAGAAGTCAGACGAGGATGACGAAGGTGATTCTGAAATAACAGGTTAAAGACCACGTTGTGCTTTTGACAGGGTTGCTGATGTCTTCAGGAGCATCCATTTATATTTCAGAAGAGGTGACCATCAAGGAACAGCCAGCTTTCGGGAGCGTCCCCTACATTGCCAGACCTCACCCTGAACAAATGAGCCACACAGGTCGGATATTACTAAATTTCAAGTAATGTCATTTTCCACGACTTGGTTTTGTATGCTCATTGTTTTCTTTCTCACTTTCAGCATTCCTGGTCAAACTAAGGAAGTGTATGCCGTAGTATCTCTGCCTGCGAAGACCAAACAAATAATCACATTACTTGGGTTGGTTGTAAACCAGACGATATTGTTGTCATTATTTGGAGACAGACATTCTGTATTGGGACATTTGCATGGCCCTAAAACTGGCCAGATACACTGCACATCTTATTTAAGTATTGTCCACAGATAAAGAGCAAGGTCAAGCAAGGTCACAATAGAAGATGGCAAGAAAACAAAGTAAGATCTAGCCTTTATTGAAAACTCAAAAGGCACTCTTGGATCATTTAACAGGGACAGTGGCAGCAAGACCAAACACAGTTGAATGCCAGTATATGACACACTACGACTGCGTATGTATCCACTACCGGCTGAATAAGTGCAGGTTAAACAAACTGGATTTTACAATAAATGCTTGCAGGTAACATTCATCATCAATCTTATTGCGTTTCTTTCCTCTCAAGAGTATAATATGAAATGTCATTAGGTCAGTGTTATTAAAAGGGAGTTGAATGATGAATTAACCCCCGAGGTAAGTGCAAACTGTTCGGTTTAACTTCAGAGTACTACTGGTATTAGACTACCACTCAGTTCCAGTGAGAAGTGAACTGGCTAATGCTATTAAGCTTAATGGGGCGGTGTAGTTGTGAAACTGGACATGGTGTAATGTTCTACTCCTCGTTGATCCAGTCCATGGATGGGTCATATGTGGATCCACAGGCATTCCCTAACACAAAAAACACAATAGGAAGGTTGTAAAGTAGTACTTTGGAAAAAGCCCCTTTTGTAAGTACTTCTTAATCCAAGTTAAGATGATCAGCCAAACTAAAGAGCTTATCATAGTCAGATACATTTATTTTCAGGTGAGGAAGTGGTTCTCTACCATCGACTCTCAAATTACAGCATCACTGAAGTAGAGAAATCTGTGTGTTGTGGAGGGAAGTCTACTGTACAATTGATAATAGACCCTGGAAAAAACAGTAACTCAATACACTTAAAATATTTGAAAATACAGAAAAAACATCCTGAGAGACCCTCCCCCTTTACACCTGGCATTACCATGCGTCCTGGGTAATCGGCCTGTAATCTGACAGTGCAAAAATCCATAAATTGCAATGCAAAGTGGAAATAATCTTCAGTGTCAGTGCAGGCACATCAAACAGTTGGCAGGGAGCTCAGATAGTAGAATGCCTGTCAAAAATGGATTCACAGGATACTTGTGGATGGGTTGAGACAAGGTATTTACTGTCAGTTTTAAAAAGGTAATAGGGATGTACACAGGGATCTGCATGGTGAGGGAGGGACAAATCCTAATTCAATGTTTCTACCAGACACATCAATGCCAGGTATAAATGTAATCCAGCTAAATCCTATCCAGAGACAAGGCGCTTGTTGATGCCAGGTGGAAAGAAGGCCAAAGTTACCACTCTGCTGTACAGATCAGGCGACATCAAGTGTTTACAATGATGGTTTGGTGTCAGTGATACCTACTGGGGACCTCAGCAGGAGCACAGCAGCAGGAGGAGTGCTCATATTGCCCCTGGTTTTTAGTCTTCGGAACTGTCTTGCATGAGCCCGTGGCCCTGGGTGGAGTGATCTCCATAGAGAGGGAAAATGGGAGTGGGGAGGTCTGTGCAGAAGAGCCGCTGGAAGGAGAAGAGAGCCCCAGGCCCCGACCCAACCTGGTGGCGTGGTCACAGAGGGCACAGGGGGCAGGGGGGGCTGAGGGCCCGCGAGGCATACGGGCCTGGTCCCGCTCACCGTAGTGCCGCTGGGCACCACTGTGGTGCTCTGCCCTGTCTCGCTCCCACACAAAGTGGGAGGGCATGATGGCCATTACCTGGAGGACAGAGGCAGGGACACATTCACATAGACACAGTATATCTGAGTGATGTGATGTGATGTGATGTGAGAACACAAAAAACAGGACGAAAGAAGGATAACTGCAATCTCCCTGAAAAAAACTGAAAAAAGTTCCACAACACAGGCATTAAAAGAAACCAGTGAGTTGCACTGTAATGCCAAAACGACAGCAAAACCTTTGGGAAAATTCCCCAAGAAAGAGCTCCTATTAGTCTCCTCAGGCATTTACACTTGTATGTACCTCTTCGCAGCAGCGTCTGCTGACAGCAGCTCTGTACTCGATGCGAGCCCACAGCTTGTCTCTCTGCTTGAGGAAGCGGGGAAAGTGCTTCTTCCAGCTCTTGCCCAGCGCCCAAGGAAAGATTTCATACTTGCTCTCCTCCTCATCCTCCTCCATGGTGTTAGCAAGGTAGCTGTAGTACATCGGCCAATTTCAGGGTTTACATTTCTGATACAACATCAATGAGAATAGGCCAACTAGGAAATAATGCATTTTATTTCTACTGCACTGCTCATTAAAAACAAATGTCAAAGTCCTACTGGAAAAAGACAATTATAAGCAACAAGGGAAAAAAGTAAAATAAATAAAAATAAGAATAAAATGCAAAGCAATACAGGTAAAAGCAGCACTCCTGGACTTACAGTGCAATGAAAAAGTTCATTCTGTTGTGCTCACTGATGCTGAAATGGGCCCTTTTGAAGTAGACAAAGGTCATGGCTAGGAGGTACTGATGTGAAAGAGGCAGAGTTGAAAAATTCAGTGGACTAAAATCATCATACACTTTCAAAATGATTCTGGCACTTTCATCCAAGTAATTTATTTACCTTGTCAGTGATTTTACAGCAACAGTCCATCCACAGAAAGTCTTGGATCAGGTCATCATCTGTAACCAAACAGGGTCATCCCATGTGTTTGTGAAGAACGTCTACTTTTCAACTTTGAAATATTACAGTTAACACATGTGTTGCTCTGCTCACATCATAAACCAGACAGAAGAAGATACTTCACCTACATCCAACTGAAAAACAACACACTTTTGAGTTCAGGCTATTCATTCACCAAAAAGTCTGAAGAAGGCCGCCATCTCCTCCCGCTGGATGACAAGAGTTGGGCCCAAGGTCAGTTTGGCATGGTACAAGTCATCCCGATGCCGGCTCGGCTGGCTCTTGTCTGGTGGGCCCTGGGCCTCTTGGCCGTTGGGTCTTTTGAGCCTGAGACCTCTCTTGATTTGGAGTGAGTGTGCAGTGTTGGGTTTGATCCGTACAGTTACCGAGGGGGGAGTCGGGCACCACCTGCGTGTGTGCTTCATCATGCTGCTTCAGCTTGGATCACCTATGGTGAAAAGGGTTCTGTAGTGTTCTGAGAGGAAATGGGGAAACAAAGATAACACATCAACATAAAACAATCCTCAGTATACCCAAAAGCTAATTTCCTTTCATATTGGGAGCAGCTCCGAATTCAGACACAGCTTCAATAGGAACCACTGAGGGCATGTGGTGGTATGGGTGTAGTTGCTTGGATAACAACAAATACAAAGATATTACCTGGCTAACTTACCTGCCTGTCATGACCTGCTACATCATCATCTGAACCAGCAGTCAGCTAACCTAGCTAGCTAACGTTAGCTAGCTAGCAAAACCAGCCACCAGATAGGCGAAAAGCTAAGTATTTCTGTGAACTTTGTAACTGTCGGCGGCTAAATCAAATCATCTCGCCAACAAGCCTATAGATAGGTCTACTAGCTACTCGGTAACCAACTAGTAGTTATAGCTGCTGTAGAGGTAAACCTAGCATATCTGTGGTCCTTGACCAAGTCCTCACCTCTACACTGCAGATCCTCTTGACTTCAGTGGTGCCGTGGTAGAGACCAATCATCCAGCGCCAGTGACAGAACTTAAACAAACACTAAAAGTTTAGGTCAGTTTTATCGCAAAGAATCAGAATGTGCCAAGGTGGTAACAGTTCACAGGTGACTACAGGTAAAAATGAAAATAACGCG